>JAQIXW010001640.1:0-18378 GCA_034700685.1 Willowsia buskii | reverse complement strand
CTTTGGATATTATTTTTTTTACATTTCGTTCGACTCATCACATGTTAACCTATGTATTTGTGCACAAAACACAAAACTTTGTATATAATGATTAAAGATCACTTTTTTCATACATAATAATTAAACAATGCCAATGACTTCATTTGGACAAAACCTCTAAAGACCTGTGGCTATTTACTCCATACTTTTAAACAAATGGACTCATTGTTTAAAAGAAGTGGATAATGTTTTGATGATGGAATGAAGTCTTACTCTTAAGCATTACACATGATTACGCACTGCATTAATACTGTAGTTCATAAAATCTTAAACACGACATAAGCTATGAAACAACAGACAATTCCATTAGTGTGCAAGAATATTTGAAAATACTGCGTCTGTAGTGGTATATAGTCAATCAAAAATTGAATTTGATGTGATGTTGATGTAGATGATTATGATAATATTGGTAATTTGTACGCAATCGAAAATGGTGATGTGATGATGATTAGATAGTGTTGTAAAATAAAATGATTCATTTGCATTTGACGTGAAGAAATTCGAAATAAAAGTGTACAAATGGGTTGGGCCTGGCATGAGCTGATACAACTACTAGCACACAACTCAATCCTTGAGATTTGGTTGTAGAGTTGCATCCTTTTTTTCAAAAAGATTTTTATTTTGATAATTTTCTAGGCAATTTTACTATGGTAACCATAAAGTTTACTGCAAACCATATGGATGAGTGCTGTGTGAGGCAGCCAAGAATGAAGTTGATTGACCGAATACAAGCTTCCAGTGACAATGTGGTACATGAGCATTGGTTTAGAAATGTGTATCAATGTTGAATGTACTGATTACAGAAAATCATACTGCGACCATCTATAAAAGTAAAAACTATTATCATCATCACACACAACATTGTCTCAAGTTTCCCTATTTAAGTATTCATGCACGCATTCCTATAAGATGTCCATATATCATTGAGTCAGGGGGCAGCAGGTTGATTTACAGGGAATTCGCCACATATTCAGCATAATATTATTCATGCATGCCTACTTTTTACATTATATTTTTATAGTATGGTCAAACAATACAATGTTTAAATAAATAATGGTGAAATTTTGACTGTTTTCAGATAATCAACCCTTTTGTTTTATACGTCACGCCATGTTGTGGGATGTTTTCACGGGGACAAATATAACTCACCCTCAAAATTCTCATCGCTTTGAACGCCAACGCCTGAATGTCGAGAATTCATAACTTGCCAAAACAGTTAGATTGGTTTGCATTAACTCTTCGTTATTGTTGTCAGCAAGCGTATATGCTGCTGTCAGAATAGAAAAATTTTTAAAGGGAGCAAGCACAATTCAACGAGCTCAATAACTCTGAAACAAAACAAAAAGGGAAGGGATGATAAAACAAGAAAAGTGATTCAGCAAAAGCTGCTATTTCAAGAAAAGCAACGCCAGTGCTACAGCTACAGTGTGTAAGAATTTTATCTAGGATGTGCAATGCACGTAAAACAAGACGTGCAGAACAAAGTTACAAATATGACCGTTAGCACAAAAAACCCGTGAGCAACTTATTTTATTAATGTAAATCGCGATACGGGCTTCATAATATTTTGTCATCGTATGTGCTTTTGTTTGTCTTGTAGTAGAATATAACTGTAATAATGACTAGATGAATAAAACTTATAAGAAGCGCGTTTATGATACCATCCTAGGTATTGAGTGACAAAACTTAAAATTATAATTCCACTGCCGCAACTAACACTGAAAAAATACAGCTCTATTCTTATGGTTTTATTGCATCCACTCAAGTGGAAAACGTCCATGCACTTTTGTGCAATTTTTAAACTCAGCTTTACACAAGGAGACAATAATTGAATGACAATTATTATTATGTAGCGGACGGGAAAAGAAGCACTATGAAAAGGCGGGGCTAATTATAATCTGCAGTTTTAATTTGCACCGGTCGATGCCAGCAGCACATATATTCTGAACGACAGTACCGGTATAAGCCTGTGGCGACTCTATACGATACAAAAGAAAAGATTGCCTGATGTCAACAATTAAGCGAGATTTACAGCTGAAACTTGATAATAGTTAGTCGATTCATTTCCTTATGAAAGAACTTCTTTTTCATGAAGTGAATATTTATGACCACTGGTGTGCTCGTGTATGTGTTATGTAAATTGTCAAGTGTTTAATACCTACTGTGCCAAAAGTGCAGATAAAGAAACCGAACCTTAATACTTTCCTCAGTCTTCCATTTTACTGTAATAGTATGTAATTACGCAGTCATGATACCTCCCAAATTAAAAAAAAATAAGCATTTTTGGTATCTACTCTCGTGATTTTGTGATAACTAGTGACTATAGTGTATCTATTGTGTGCAATATGACTTCAGTAGACACAATGACAGTAACTAGAAGAAATATGTGCCTTATTTGGACGTGGCTCTTCTGGGTGGTGATGGTCATTGTCCACGTGTCGTATGGGGGATTCACATCAGCTTCAGCCATCTCCTCACCGGTGACAGGCAGAGCGTCAGCAGACATTGACTTTCCTCCTCATGAACATCCTCATGCTGCTGGTTCAAAAGCCAATGGACGATGTGAGCCGATCACCATTCCGCTGTGCAAACAAATGCCATACAATGAGACGTTTCTACCTAATCTACTAGGGCATACCACCCAAGAGGAGGCTGGAATGGATGTTCATACGTACTACGCTCTAGTTAAGGTAAAAATCAAGATTTAGTTGAAATTAAAAAACAGATTATGAAAACCCATTTTTTTAAAAACTGAAGCAATGCTGCACAGCTACGAAAAGTGCAAGGAAAAGATAGCTCAACTTGTTTGACTTTGTTTGTTTCCATCCAAATTACCTACAATTATGCATCTAGCTTGCTTTTGTTTTTCAAAAATGCAAATACATTTTATTCAATTCATTGCTCTTACGTTGTTCGTGTTAACTTTCCCATATTGACAACTACGTACCACCACCAGACAGTTTTATGCTTTCACTACTGCCATTTTTACAATTAAAAGTTATATGTCATCAATTGTATCTCGGTTTGTCCCTCCACAATTGGTTTACTTGCTTTCGAAAGTCGCTTAAACTTTATGACATTTTAAAACAAAAGTGATAGATCATTTATGTAATCCTTGCATATTAAAAAGTAGTTGATGGTGAGAGTAGTATTGTTAATAAAATATTTTTTATACAATTAATTTTTATTGTTTACAGCTTGGATGCAGTCCAGTACTGGAGATTTTTCTCTGTTCCGTGTATGCCCCATGGTGCAACAATCTACACATTGTAAGTCACTTTAAGCTGTCAAGTCATTTCGTAAGATTGCATTAATACCACACATTGTTGTCTGCAAATACGTATATACTGTTCATCAATGTACAGTTCAAGTTGTTGAGTAGTATGTAGTTGATAATTATGTAGTCAATTTCTCCCCAGCAGTAGATGATGATGAGGTAAATCATATATGCCGTGGCAGTTTGTTTGTCGACCAAGTCAGCAGTGTTCTTGTCAAACAAAATGCATAAACTCGTCATATTTAAATATCACAGCTAGACTGTACGTGGGCTCAAACTCATACCCATCTTCTTGACGCAGTAAATTGCAATAACAATAAAACTTCGAGCTACTTTTTCCTCTTCTGGGTTAGCCGGGTTAACAAGTTTACCACCACCATGCCACCACAGCATGTGTGAAAACGGGATATTAAATGGTAAACCGTCTTGGTTTCTGTAAAAGAGCAATTCAAACTGTCTTCTACATTATACGTAGGCCGTGTTCTCATAAAGTCATGCAAACCAATCTCCTTTTTCAATAGCAATTTTATTTGTTCGGTTATTGCTTCAATTCATACCCAATGTATCGCCTCTCTGCAATTTACATATTATTGTGCACTATATATTACTTCAATGCCTGCTTATCTTCTATTAAAAATTATATGAGCCAAATCTGTGAGTGGGAAGAAACCCAGCAAAATAGTAATATCACCCTATCTTGGTTTATCTCATTTTTCCCCAACACAGTTATCCCCCATAGAATTGAGTTTCAATTGCCCAGTTTGTAGTATTGTTATGATGCATGTAAATACCTACATGTTGTGGCTTAGCAAATAAGCATTAAAAACTGAAAGGAAGACTTTAACGCAACTGTAAACTCGAAAAAATACGTATCAAATTTTAAGAGATAGCAAGAGTTAAAGTGTCAGAATCATCAACTGTGGTAGCATAAACAAAGCAAACTTACAAGTTCATCGTGAATATGCACTATTACACTTTTTACTTGCCTATCATTTGAACACACTGCGAAGATAAAATAAGAGAAAAAAGTTTTATTTGCAAGGAACACCAACTCCCGGAGTGCAACAACGACTTCATTTCACACGCGCAAACACATTTTGATCACTCTATGTATTTTAGTCTAGAGCTTGTTAATTTTGTATAAAAATCACTTGTGTACCAAATACATCCTTGTTTTGATAACAATGCTTTTTCGTAAATTCCCATTATTACTGAAGTATCCCAAAACCAGAAACGGTACTTTTGATTACTTTTCACTTTTCTTGCTGCCTTTGATTTCAACTGTATTGCTAACTGCTACCGTAACAAAAAACTGTAACGTTACGTTACAACAAGAGGGACAAACAACGGAAGTGAGTAAAGCTTTGTATTTCCTCTGCAACACGATGTGAGCGTGAAAAGACGATGATTGCATGAGACAGAGTAGTAGTCAATCTTTCTTAATCTCAAGTTAAACTTTCATTCGTGCGTTACACTTGTTTACATTGTAAATTTAATTGCTAAAAAGTAAACAATTATAAATAATTCTTTGATTGCAATGATAAACAAGCTTAGTTATAAAAATAAATATCCCGGTATCCGTCAACTCATCTTCTTCAAATCAAGCAGATAGCTCGATGTAGTTTTGCTTTATTGTAAAATACAGACATACGCGCACAGTAGCCCCGATGTTAAGTAGTTGCTAGCAATTTTCTCTTAATTTGAAATGTACAAGTGTAGCTTAACATTAAGAAAACTTTATCGTTGACATTCAGCAACGTGCATTGCAATTATCGGATCATATAATCTTATATATCATTTTCTATGATTTTCTTTTTATTCATTGTTAATAGCAAGTAACCTGCACGCAATCACAGGTATGACTTCATACTATGTATCAATATTATTATATCACAGTAAATTGAAGTCATTTGGACTGAAAATTTGATTGCAGTGTAGAAAAGATAGGTTAAAACTGGTTTACCAACGTTTGAGCCAAGTTTTGAGTATTCCGTTTTGTCATAGAAAGCAATGCAATCAAACAACTATCCCAATCAACTGCTACTTGCTTGCTGCCAAGATATTTTTCTCGAAAGCAAGTTATATAATCATAGTACACACCGAGAAGAAATACAAATACTATTTTGTATATTCACCGATGTTCATACTGTTTTGGCTTGTTTATAGCTAATATCATCCGTGTCTTCACACGCTGTCATGTCATAACTTAATCAGCAGTTTATAAGCTTGCCACCCCGACATGCATTAATGGCTTCCTTTCCGAGTTAACATCAGCCATCATCATCATCATCATCATCACCGCAGTAAAGAACAGTGAAAAATCAATTGTAAATTGTATACCATCAGCACATATGTATATCGAGACAATAGGTGCACATGATATGATAGATAAAATATCCAAAGAAATGATAGGATGTTATGCTGGCTGGTTAATTACCATTATTTGCATGAAAACATTTGCATGGAAGATTTTCCACACATGTGCACATTGATACTGTACTTTTTCTACAAGTAGCTGACATGTAGGTATTTTGTAAGGCATGCACCTTGCACTGCTTTAAATACTAATGGATAGAAGGGTGGAACAGGGGCAAAGCCCGAAGAATAGTGGTTTTCAATTTTGCGTGGCTACGCATTGTTAGCGATCCAAACGTATAATTATAGTGTCGAGATTTTGATATGCTAAATTTAATGGTCTGACTGAATGTCAATCTCTTTGTTCGTAATATTGATCTGGATCTGATGCATTTATTTGAATTTATAGTATATGTGTTTGCTTCATAGGCTCTGCAACCATGTCGAAGTCTATGTGAGACTGCAAGATCGGGATGTGAAGGCTTATTGAAAAGTTTTGGGTTTTCTTGGCCTGAAAACTTGGAATGTTCAAGATATCCTGCAGATTCTGAAATGTGTGTGCCAGGGAAGAATCATACAGGGCTTGTGGGTGTAGGTTTGGCCTGGAACATATCCAGTCCTGGATATTCCATGATTTCTAGCGGAGTTTATCATCCAACTCCCAAACCAGGTAAGCAAACTGTGGAAGAAAATGATGGTGCATGGGACTGTAAACACTCTTTCTTGGTGTATATGTAGTAATGTCATATTAATATTAAACCCAATTTGTTTTTAGCTCTGGACCTCTCCGTAGGCTTAGTATGCCCGTCGGACTGGCATATCGTAGAACATTCTATAGGAAACGAGCTTAATGACTGCGGTCCTCCTTGTAACATTTTTTCTGATCAACAAAAGTACGTTGCGGCAATTGTGATAGGAATTTTTGCTGCCAGTACTCTTGTCTCATCGCTTTTCACAATCGTCACCGCTGTTTTGGACGCATCTAGGTTCCACTATCCAGAGAGAGCCATAGTTCATCTAGCAGTTTGTTATGCTGCCCTAGCTATCTGCTACTTAATTGGGGTAATCTAAAAATCAATCATTCTTACCATTTACAAAAATAAACAACCTGTCATTACATACTTTCATATATTCACTAATCAATCAGTAAACAATTTACTCATTCGAATTTTGTTTATTCTTAGGCAATCTGGGGCACGGAAATTAGCTGCGAAAATGGATTTATAGTGTATGGGCCAGGATCTGCCCCGTGTACTCTCCTTTTCATGTTTACATACTTTTTCACGTTTGCATCTCATATTTGGTGAGCTGATATATACTAGTTCCTAGAACGTTGCATGACTAATTATTGTTTTCACTTTATATATTTCTTATACATTGGTAAATAATATGGACAATATTTCTTGGCAGGTGGGTCCTCTTGTCCTTGACATGGTATCTATCGGCAGGTTTGAAATGGGGTGGCGAAGCGATTGCAACCTACTCTTTATATTTTCATTTGACTGCTTGGGGAGTCTCAGCGTTTCTAACGATGGCTACAGTCGCGTTGGGATATGTTGAGGGAGATCCGTTGGCTGGACCTTGTGCCTTAGGAATTCAGAGATCACCACAACTTCAATATTTTATGTAAAGGAATTTCAAACATTTTTATTGCAACATTATACAAATTCTTTCTCAGTTTTTATCTTTTACCACATGACACGAATAAGCAATAAATCTTACTAATCGCATTATAAATGTGATACTTTTCACAGGGTCATTCCTCTAATTGTACTTGGACTAATCGGAACAATGTTCTTCTTCCTTGGCTTCCTTGCTCTCTTCCGTATTCGTCAAGAGATTAAACGGTCTTCCACGGTGACTTCAGCTGCTGACAAAATTTCTACAGGTGGTCAAAGGTCATTACTTTGGGATCAACAGCAGGATCTTAACAATGCGGTAGTACGTGCAGGAGCTGCTCGTCTTGAGTTACTAATGGTAAGTCTGCTCTCATATTTTCAACAAAGTGTCTTATGTATTCCCCAGAGCCATTTAAAAATTCGGAGCAATCATTTTCATACTTTTTTGTGAAAGAAATGTTGATCCGACGCAATGATTCATTTGACGGTTTGTTTATTTGTACTTGTACTCTCAGGCACGTATTGGAGTGTTCTCAGTACTCTATATAGTTCCGGCAGCAGTTTTCTTGGGATCTCTATATTTCATCTCCACCCCACTCTCACCATCTGGAGTACTAGCTCCAATTATTGGATCTCAAAGAAGAAGCAACCAAATGTTGTTTGTTGCCTTACTCGTTAGGTTAGTAATAGATTTATGAATGTTAATATTGGTGATAATGAATGATAAATGGGAATGCGGATTTCGCTTTGAGAGATAAACGCTAATAATGCTGTATTTTGGTTGATTCTAGATACATCGCCAACTTGGCTTTTGGGTCAGCTCTGGTAGTTTGGGTATGGAGTCGTAAAACTTTCCTGACTTGGAAACGAGCGTTCTGCGGTCATGAAATGAAGTAAACAAGCGCTGATACTCTGTATTCTGTTGTGTAGGCGGATGTTGATGTTTACACACTCCAATTTTTAAAGACTGCCAAATTTTGCCAACCTGTAACTATACATTATTGTATTTCTTGTAAAGCATCCATGTACATATAGGTATACATAACACTTGTCTTAATCATTTTATATATTGCGAGCACCCATATATATGTGGATCATGTCCTGTGAAAGGATTTTCTTACGAGTCTTATCTATCAATCCATTGGATTAGAAAAATGCAATCTATTTATGAACTAAAAAGTGCCTTTTTACTCAGAGCCTTAAATATCTTCCAATTAAACTATGCAATCATTTTTTATAATGTATATTATGGGTATTGAATGTACAAAGGTCGAGGTATTTAAAATTTCACAAGTTCAGTTTTTATGTTGAGAGATTCAATGACTGTCAATAACTAAATATTATCGTCTTCTTGCAAGTATCTCATGAGATTGACCAATGGTTTCTTGATAATTAATCCCTTAAACCGTTTGAGTTTAAACTATTAGAAATTATGAAAAAACTTGAACTTACGTACTTATATTTTAGTCGACACATTGTGCAGCTCCCAAACTGCTTCTCCACGCATCTCTTAAGTTTTATATTATAGGTAGTAGCAGGTTATAAGCTTAGTCATTTTGTTGATATTGTAAATTATTATGTTTTAAGGCTTTTAAATAACAGAAACGCGTGCATAGAATGCGCTATGAAAAAAAGAACAAAATTTGTATTTGTTAGTTAGTCCGTGTCTTAGACCACATCACAGTAGTTCTACATAATGAGCATCATTGTAATAGGGAATGTTACCTCCGAAATTGATGAATATTTACTTGTAATTACGATATTTAGCTTTATGTAGTGTTCATCGTTATTATTATTGTTATTGCACGTAAAAAAGTTGCAGCTTTGAACTTTTTTCACTTTTTATTTTAATTTTATTAACTCGAATCACGAAATATTTTATCAAGTTTTACCTTGATTATTTTACATTTGACATTGTCATAAAATAATGCGTGTATGTATTTATTTTATAAATAAAAAGAACATACGTACTAGTAATTGCTGTAAGCGAAACTAATTTATTAATAATCCATTTCCAAAAAATAAATTCGATATATAACGGTAAAATAAACTTGATATTATATAAATCAAAGACTATACATAGATTTGGAATGTTTGGATAACATGGAAGAATTTCGTCTAAAATCGAAGTAACAAGTGTACAACCGTATGTATTTTAGTTAAATCAAAATATAAACTGCATCAGTCAGTACATTTGAATCTATATTATGCGCACAATACTGACTAGATCATTTTGGCATGTGAAAGTTAAAGTTTCTGAAATCACCGTTAGAGTACCATTTCATTTTCGACCAGATATTTTTGTCTGCGAATGTAAAGCAGCTTGATGTGCCTTTTCTTTCTCCAAGCGTTCATCCCTTCGTCTGCCAGCCACGTATTCAAAATAACTTAGAAATCCATCCTTGTCCAAGTCGTCTTCATTTAGCACCTTGTCGATGAGATCTGATAGAACATAAATACGGAGCCAAATCATATGCAAGACTTGCAATGAGTAAAATTGTGGACTTTTTTTTGCATGCGTTCAACATCATTGATGTACTAAAAACGTGTATTTTTAGATACGTCTGCCTACGTGTTTCAAGTAAATTGCCAATTAGCACCTGCCGTTTCATTAAATATTTCACTGTTCAAGTCTAATCAAATTATGAAACCGTTCTGCTGTATATTTACTGGGGCAAAGGAAAAATTAAATGAATTTTTCTCTCTTACCGATGTAGTAATCAAAGTCTTCTTGTCGTTGCTTAATCAGCTCCGCTCTTTGTATTTCCAATTCCAAGCGACTTTTTTGATTTTCCGCTGGAGTTCCTCCAGACGATGATGGGATTTTATTTCCTGTAGAAGAATCTCCTGCATTCGTTTGAGTAAGATCTAAAGACTCCTCCACGTCCGTCATTGGCAGGATGTGGGATATAGCTTGTAGAATTTCCAGCCCATCCAACATGCTGTTATTGTCAAAGTCGTGCATTCTGAAAAAAAATGCAGGGAGAAAGTAGTATAAGTAGATAGTCGGGAAAAGAGACATGAAGAAAGATTCTATTTACAGTGTTATTCATGTAAATAATTTGATTTTTAATGCGTTTAACCCAAACAAGCGCTTTCTCCTACTTTTTTTTTTTAAACACAACTTTTTTCTCCAGCACTAATACACATAACCATTAGAAATGTTCAAGAGGGAGAAAAAACTTGTTAGTGAAACCGCTGCTTATTTTATAACTTCATCCGTATTGTAGGAACGAGCACACACTTACTTAAAGTAATGAAATTCCATCTCCTCGGGGGTTAATTCTTTCCCATCTGCAAACACCCAATCTCCAAGATCTTCTTTAAGATGTCTATATAAAAAGAGAGATACACAGAGAAAATTTAATTATATTTTTTCAGTTCTTCTCGTTAGCTCATCTCGTTCTTAGAACTTGTCTCTCGGTTCATATCCAACAAAAAAGTTCATCACTAGTTTCTCTTTTAATGTAGACTGTAAAGCAACAGGCTAAATTGGATGCGTAACTTAAACCGTAATCCAGTAAGATAAAAAAAAACAGATTATAACTATATGCTAGGTAGGGTAAATATTACAGGCGATTATATGGGTAGCTGATCACAACATGAAACGTATAAAAAATTAATTTACTCTTTATCATGAAGAAGTTGCTTATCATGAGTTAAAATAGGTTCAGAAGCTCCTTGACTTCCAGGTATAGGCCGCCGTGGTACGTAATGATGGTGTTCATCAGATTTCTTCTCATAGACAGCACCATGCTGTCCTGGAGTACCGGAAGTGTGCACAGCAACACGGGGACTTCTTGGACGATGAGGAGAGTGCGAGATGCAGACGGTGATAAGGAAGGACGAGATCAAGAAGAGTATTACATAGGCGGATAGAAAAGTAATGGTAGCTGCTTGTTGCATTTTGTTGGCACCATGAAGGTAATGGTTCTTCATTTTTTGATCACAGGTCACGGATACATGTAGATGCGAATTTTCGTAGTTATATGTTATGAGATGAAGCTCATTAAAAAGTTAAGTTGATTACTGCAGACTTGCGTTTGGGTAAGTACTGAAATCGGTAACCTGGAATGCAAAAAAAAAAACACTTTTGTACAATTTCGAGTTATTATTGTAGAACCACATCATTTGAATTAAAGAAATGTACTTTATAAAGTTAAATGTGTTTGCATATATGATTTAAAATGTATATAGCTAATTCCAAAGATCCTGTTATTATACACGATATAAAATATGGATACAGCATTTAGGCATCGACCTTTGTGATTTTTGTCATGTATACATTTATTTATTTTATGATTATAATCTCCCTCTATTCAAACAAAATATAATAAATGTATATCTTGACTTAAAATCCATTGAGCGTGTGGCGTGTAGACAAGCATCATCACAGTCTGATTGTTATCAACTCCTAATTTCTTTTATGTAGATTAGTCATGCTCTGGTGAGTTATTCTCTTTACAATGAACATGGAGATTTCCAGTTGTTTAGTATGCATTGACATTGAATTGACGGTACTACACCCCATACCGTATAATCAATGAATCGTTAGTTTGTTGGAAGAAACAGATACGCATTACCATACTGCTCAATGGGACAATTGTCAGTGTAAAATAATATACAAAAATAGACAAATGATAATCATCTTTGGATATTTCCCTTCTCTGAAGGGGATCGACAGATGAATTTACATTTTGTCTTCAGAAAGTTTATGAACATTTATATTGACTTGCAAAGAGCGAAATACAAAAATGTATACTTTGGTGCGTTTTTGCGTTTTGTATGCCATTTATATCTTTCAGAGTTACAGTCACAGTAGTATCTAGATTACAACGAGCCCTTTTCGATTCATGTCGGTATTGTATTGTGGAAGTATTGAGATTTTCCTCCACAACCACCAGCCAAGACAAGCTTAAATCTGGTGGCTGAGATAAGCGTCAGTAGAAAAGCGAATAAAATTGAGAAGGAGTGAGTGGCTGAATGAGCAGTGAGTAAAAGTGGAAGGGATATGACGATGATGATGATGAGCTGATGAGCAGATGAATGAAGTCATGACATGTTGATGATAGTGATGACGAGCATTGAGTGAGTGTCGAATGAACAAAAAAAAGGAAACAATAAAGAAGTAAGAAGGACAGATGTACTCATGAAAAACCCCGTGTAAAAATCTCTATTATCCAATGAAGTGAACCCCACTGAAAAGAAGTGCCGAGATCTGTATGATCTGGGGTAGTGGTGATGGTTCTCTCCTACAAACCCAAATGATTACTAGACAGCCAGAGGGGAAAATGGAAATGCATGTACATTTTGGATGGAAGACAGGTTCATACCACATATGTGATGTCGTTTATTTTATGGTGTATCGTGATAGCACGAAGAGAAAAAGGGAGACCGACGACATTGGACAGAGTATAATGAAAAGAGAAAAAGTGAAAAAGATGAAGTTGCAACAGTAATATAGGTGGTAATAGTAGGGGAAATTATCAAGGGAAACGAGTGAGTAAATTCAGAGAGGATTATATACTTGCACGAGTACTCTGTGTAGGTAATATTTATACATTTTCAGCTTTATCTTTGTAGTAAAGTGTAATAGTGCGGCCCTTAAAAGCCTTTTAATCGACTCCACTCGACTGCTCCTTCAATCACTCACTCATTTTCCCTACTTTTTTTTGGACGGAGAGAGCGAGTTCTCCCTTCTCCCTTTTGAATTGCAATTGCGTAAAGCAACATGGATGCGGATAGACAAAGTATGTGCCGTACTTGAACAGGAATCTTAAATGCAAGTGTGCTGTGGCCAGGATTATTTTTTTATTTTTTCCACTTGCATTGCACATCCAAGAAGTTTGGAGACAGAATGAATGTATATTTTTCTTATTTCCTTTCTTCCTTCCTGTATTATTCCCCTCGCTGGTAAGTGGAATATAAGGAATAGATCGAAACATGTTTTTTCACTTGTTTGTCATCTTTTATTTCATATCACCAACAATATTGGGTACATGCTATTTATGCTCTGTCTTGCTCAGCAGTTTTCTCTTTTTTCTTTCCTTTAATAGTGTTTTTTATAATGGCAAGTATTTTAATCACAAGCCAAAATATTTTTCCATGTGTAGCGTTCTACTCTACTACTAGTAAATCTTTGTGTATGTATTGCAGCAGTATTATTTTTTTTCTCTTTTTTTGCGAAATATGTACATATAAGGAGACATGATGACAAGTAATACCCTTCATCTGAAAGCGGCGTCGTCCCAGAGCTGACGACTAACAAAGAGAAAACTGCCCATACCAAATGTTCACAGATCTTATTCCAAAATATAATGCTCTTATCATCTTAATCAAAACATTTTAAAAATAAAAGGACTATACTTTGTAAGTGAGTGATAGAGAACAGGTTACAAAAGTATCCGATTTGAAGAAGAGGCGGACAATAAATGAAACACAGTGCGTTCTGAGCCGTCCACCAAATTCTACAGAAATTCTATACCAAAAAAGACAAGTTACAAATTACAAATGTAATCCGGCATGAATTCTCGTCCTTGTGATTTTGGCATGTATTTAAGCCTCATACGTATGAAAAAATCAAGGGACATTTTGCTACAGAATGTGCCATATGTCAACAGAAAGTGTATTATTTATTATTAGAAAGAATGACAGATTGGGGGCTTGTCCTTTGATCATTGTTTTCGGGCGACATACAACATTATGGAACATGTTCAACATGTTCTTTAACAGGTCTCGTGTTGCTTTCTCTGTGTCCCTGTCTGTGTTATTGTTGATCCTTTTGTTTTTGTAAGGCAACTTGCATGCCCACTTTTACTAATACAGTTGAGGGCTCTTGTGGTGCGATGCAGTTTCAATGCACACATAAAAGGAAGGCTTTGTTGAACCTTTTTTGTTGTGAATGGATTTTGTACGTATTTGCTTTATTCGCCTTTTCATTTGTCATTCATTATTATCATGATTACTATGTTCATGCTCAATCTCTCTCTCTTACTGCAACAATAGTTCTGGTGGTGTTCCGAATGAGCTGCAGTGAATTGTGTGACGTGACGTGTTTTCACTTGTAACAATGCAGAATAATGATCTGTTATTACAATTTTAGGGATAATTTTGGCACCTTACTGAATACAAACAGAAGTATGACAGATGCTTGAACCATTATTCTGTGATAATTTATACTTACTTACTTATACTTAGCAGTTGTAAAGTAGACATTAAATAACTTTATATGATGCAAGGCTAATCGATAAATAATTCTTGATATTGGTAACATTATTTATTGAGATAAATTATGTGCCATGGCTGTATTCAACATAATGGATCTAACAGGAAATGAAATAGTTTACAGATATACTTACCACTTTCTCCAAACTTCGCTGTATTTAACTGAACGCCCACGAATCCATTTTACTTGGTAAAGCTTTTATTTTAAGTTTCACTACTTTCGACATGTCTTCCTGTCACTTTATATAGTGTTGGCACAAAACAAATATTTGTCTCAAAAGTTTTGGTCATTTTTGTGTTATCAAATCACAACTGTCAAAAAGTCAACACCTGGTACAAAATGATATCAAATGTATGCTTTGTGAATATTGCATCCTATGGACATGCTATATACTGCACAATTTTTGGTTCAAGTTTAGGAATCCCGCACTCAGAAGTATCGATCGATAAAGTATTCCATGCAGCATTTCTACATGCTATCAAAGCTTTGCTCCCGAGCCCCGAGAAAGTCTGAGTTTTTCCAGACAAGATGGAGATGCGTCTCCTTCTAGCTAGAAAACGCTCATGATAAGGATTATTATGTGTACCTAGTAGCTATGTACATCATGAGTTGCTGTATGTCTCAAAATACTGGAAGGAGAAATAATGAGGAGAAAAGTTATCAATGATCAGTACACGTGCTTGGTATTTACCAAAACGAGCATTTTCGACACTTTAAAAACCATTATTCATTGTTCATACATAGCTGCTCAAAGGGTACAATGTAACAACAATTTTTACCTAACATTTTCTACAGGAAATTGTTTCATCCAAATTAATCATGTAAACTGGCTGAAAGTGCTCGCGCTCGACGAGGAAAAACTATAATCGTAAATTTTGCTGTTTTGGGTAGAGAATTTCATCGATTCATCGCGATTAATGAGTTTGTGAAGGCTTCATCCAACTAGCTTTGACAGCAAACAACGCGTCGACGACAATTTTATGTTACTTATTAACGCGAATATGTCGGGTATCACTGTCTAAGCAAATATTATTTATCGGCTTACTCATGGAATTTTTTAAAGAGCTGGAAAATTTGTGGTTATTTAAAACTTTGAATCATAAAATGTGTTGATCATAACATTTGAATTATGAATGCCCCCACTGATTAATGCAGTGTTGACATTTGCTAGGTCTTATGAGCTTAATCATAAACTAGAGGGGAAAACGCCATTAAGCCAAGCTGATTCATAATGATTACAAAGAATTAACTATTGCTCAACATTATGTTTCTTGTTTTGCTCAAAATCTCTCAAACGTTCTCGATAAACTAAAAAACACGTGTAGGTATTTAACTAATTTTTAACGATTAAAGGTTTTATTGAATTCCGACAAGACTTGACACTCTGCTGGTCACTCAGTGTGTATTAACTTTAAAAGTTGAAACGACCAAAGACGATTTCCTATAACTTTAATTTTAAAACGCAATAATGTTACTTTCTGAAAATTTACTAGAACCAGCAATTAAACTCACGCATATTGGAAACATTCTTTATGCCATTCCCTTTAAGTGGAATAGGAAAGCTAAAATATTTACTGTTGCAAGCAATAAAAAATATATACAGCGCTATCGCACCGGTTTCTTCCTCAATTTGGTTCATGCTATCATGATTACATGTTTATCAGTGTGGGACAGAAACCCAACACCGCTTGCAAGAATAACAGAATTATTTTTTATTAATGGGGAATGGGCATGCATATACATTCAATATGCACAGGAAAAGCATAAAGTTCCCATAATCAATTTGCTCAACAATATGATACGATTTGAAAGACAGCAAAACGGTAAGCTCATCGAAAATTGTGTATACAAAAGACGGTGATTTCTGTTACCTACAGAACTTGTGATAAAAAATTTCAGAAGAGAAATGGCGACCCACGGATCTAAAAGCAATGGGTGCCCCAAAACTGATGCAGCAATTCACAGCTAGTGTATTTATTATGCCTATATTTATGGTAACTCTGTACTGGCTTGGACCTTGCATTTCTGTTAGCATCGGATCTGTCATCCTCGAAGAGTGTACGCTCCCTCAGCATCATGCAAGTCAACAGAACAGATATTGGTTTCAGCTTCTGCTAACATGGCTGTTCAAGTTGGCATTTTTGGCATACAATGCAAAAATATATTCATTCATCGTATTTGGAGCCTTCTACTTTTTCCAGAACGAGTTCTTTCTAAAGACATATTGCTTCATACGGTACTTTCAGGTTCTTGAAAGGTAAGCTAATATGACTTTCTTATATAATTATTAAATATTGTTTTGAAAAAAGAAGATTATGCATATTTATTTCAAATAATGCAGAAATATCAGGAACCCAGGAATAACAGTGGCAGAAATCAAATCATTGTCAAAAGTCTACCGTATGATACAATTGATGGTTATGCAATTCAATGATATCTATCAGAAATATTGCATTGTCATTGTACTCATTTTCCAAACTAATGTGCAAATAATATGTTTCTGCGCGGTTGTCAAAATGAGTTCCGAAATCAGTATGGCACACAATATTCTCTTCACCGTTGCAGCTTTAAATGCTGTGTCAATCATCCTATTACTCTACGGCAGTGCTGCGAATGTATGCTTGCAATCCAAAGTCACCCGTAGGAAACTCATCCGCTTGCCACTGGTGCAAAAGAATCGTTGGTGGCATTGCTTTATGAGATCTTGTCCTTTGGTCACAATCAAGTTTGGTGAGACAAATTATATTGACCAGCTAGCTCCACTAAATTTCGTGGACTTTAACATTAACCAATCTGCAACTGTACTTTTGACAATGTGATGTATCAAAATATGATTTTATTGGATTTATTGAGAATGGTGCGAGTAAAAATGCCTAGTTTAGAATTGAATTGGTCATTTATGTAGTTTCCTATAATATAAACCATATAATTATGCAATACACACCCATCAAAATACTTTGATAATAAAATATAACATTAAATTAAGCAAAATGTGTAGTGGTATATTATTATGGAAGAACAGGTGCCACTTCAATCTAAAGATTCATTGAGTGGAATAAGTGATTTTGGACATAGTGCTCTCAGTGGAAACACATGCATGGTCGATCCAAAAAGATTGATTCACTACATACCCCGACCCGGATGTTTTGCGCGTATGATGATAGCTTTACCAGCAAACTACATTCTCTGTGAAATTTTTTTTGGTCAATTTGCGGTTTAATATCCCACCGTGCAATTGTGAAGCATCATAATATAGTGTTTAAAAACTCCATTAAATATCATTTACATTTATTTACTATTATACACTTTTGCTGATCCAAAGGTAAACGAATGCATTTATGCATACCCTTTCAATTACAGATATAATACATTAATTAATTAATTCACAAATAATGTTATTTCTAAACGTATGTAAACTTATTAGGAAGATACCATTTGTGAAAAGATAAAATACAAGTATTTACAAGGAAATCTACAATTTGCATGTGTTTATGAGAAAGCAAATACTTCTTTATAGATGAAGTGTATATAATATTCCTATTGAATATGATTAAAATATGCTCAAATGAAGCAATATCAGGGAATATGTTTTAAAAAAGCTAACAAATAAGGTCGGGTTAATTATATAGCATAAAAATCCCAATAAAATAATTATTATTCAAATTATTTGAAAATTGCTGGTTCCTGATAATTAATTTTAGCAGCATTCATCAAGAATTGCATACGTTGTTGAAGCAATTTGGCGCTTGCATCTATTCCTGGTCAGACTTCAGAGACATCTCAAGCGTTCCCCTTTGTGTTCATCCAGCTTCCCTACCGAGATCTCTCTTTCCATATTCCGTATTATGAGCTGTTGTGAATTC
>JAQIXW010001639.1:0-18386 GCA_034700685.1 Willowsia buskii | reverse complement strand
CGAGTGATAGGAACCAATAGCAGCAATAATAGTAAAAAAAAACTACAAAAAGTTGTAAAGTCGAAATGATACACGGAGCTTTTAAAACTTTACAACAATGTACTAGTAAACATACCAAGTTACTCCTTTCAGTCATTCATCAGATATGATGATGATATGGGGTGAAATAGGCTGTTTTTCTAGACAATGCTTTAAATTTTATGCTAAGTGCAGAGCTACATACTAGAGCACATAATAATACGACATGTATTGCATAATAACGCTGGTTTATCGCGTTCATGGTGATATGTGTAGTAGCAGAGTAAGTAGCGATGATCATCAAGAATGACAACGAAATCGTAATGAAAATGTGTAGAAGAGGAAAGGAGGAAGAAGAGATAGTGTTATTTGTGTGAGTGTGTGTGTGTCGTTTGTAGTAGTAAGGATTAAAATCGTAACAATACTCTAAAACACGGAGTCGCTGCCGTGCTTCCTCTGAATAACTATTTTTCTCAGTGTAGAGTGAGAATAACTACTAGAGAGAATATCACAGAGAAGAATAGTTTTTTTAAAATATATATTTTTTCAGTTCGAGTGACTAAGAGAGTTCAGTCACACAGGCCGAGAGAGACAATAAGGCAGATTTACATGATGCTACATTATGAGGGAGTCACTGCAGTTTCTCTGCGAATTGAAGGATGATGATACAGAACATGAGCATGCTATATATATTTTGTGCTGGCGAAAGGACAGAATAGTGTAAAAAATGTGTGTAACTAAGTATTATTATCATTATTATTAAGCAGTAAACATTTATCTGAAAAGAGCCTTTGTGTGAACGCTACTACTACTCCTGTGGTGGCGGTGGTGGTGATGTGGTGTTATTCACGGTGTTACATGTAGCATGACATTATCCTTTTGAGCAAGCAAACTACTTACACTTAAACTTACTGTTTTCCTCTTTCCTTTACTTGAAGAAGAAGAAGAAGAGAGTTTTCATGAGGCATTTATTCAATTCATACAACAAAAGCCAGCAGACTAGTAGTACTCCGAAAATTCCCATCTCATCCTCCTCTGGCAAATACCAGAGTGCAGTATACGACAACGCTGGCCATACAATCGTCACTCTGATCCATTTCACTAAAGCACTATCTTAGACAAGATAATTTTCGGTCTTTAGAAATATTTTTGTATCAAGTAAATCCTTAGATTTTGTGAATACTATGAAGAGATGAGATATGAGGTGAGTAACATTTTTGGGGTGAAAAGAGAATTTTATGAAGTCTGCTTGTCACTACCACGCATACGCTTCTGTAAATTTGGCACCTGAGCGGAGGAATCGAAGAACAGAACATTTCCATTCTCTGAGTTGGAAAGTTTAACGAAGAAGAGCCCGAAGGTATGATGACAGTGCAGAGCAAAGTACCCTATAGTGACGATACGACTTTTTTACATTTAGCAGACAAGGTTAACATAATAGAGTCTAGAGTAAAGTAAAAGGTATGATCACGATGATGTGGATAAGCATCTTCACAGCACATCATTATAGGTGATAGGGAGAGTGGATGAATGCAGTGATATAATAATATAGTTATTTTTTATGAACTACATAGTAGTTGTTCGTATGAGAAAAAGAGCCAAGAAGACCCCGAGCTGAGCCAGAGAGGAAGCGACGCAAGCATGCATAACAAAAAATTTAAAAGTTAGAAAAGGAGAATGTAAAGAAAAGGAAGAGTTGAGCGGACAAAAAGAGTACAGGTATGAAAAGATGTGGTGAGTACCTACATGAAATTAGCCACTGTGAGTGTGCATTGCAGCAGTACAATATGGTTTCCGCACATTCTCCTCCTTCAGTTCATCTTATTTACTAGATTGGCAGCAAAAAAAGCAAATACCATAAGGTACACAAGGTTTCCCTTGAAAGAACATGCTTTTTAAATCCATCCTCTCTCCATTTTTTGCACTTTGGAACGCTGAAAGTTGTTGAGTTGTCTTTTATTAAGTTGAAGCGAAGCTCATTCACTATTTCAGCAAGTAGGTACGCGCTATTTTTATGTTGTGAAAAAATGAACATGGGAACTACACGCTGATGATGATGATGAGGAGGACATTCATCAGTGAAGTTTTATGGAAAAATGTTCTTTTTTGCAGCTTGAATGGTTTTCTTTGCTTTTGCAAAGAATCTTTTAACGCCAGCCCTCTCGTCTTTCTTGAGCATGTTCATTCGCTGTTTGACGAAAAGGACAAGGTCTTTTTTATCAAAGAAGTGCAGACGACAAGAAAAACAATGTCAATTGAGAGTGGAGAAGAGATTCTATTCATAGTCAAATACTGGACACCCATTTATGCACTCATCCATGCAAACTACAAGAGTCTCAATCTCAATTACCTCAAATTGCCGATGATAGTTATGTTGATGCCCTTTTCACTTCACGACGAGTGACGATGGATCAGTTCCACTGCGCAGCGATACTAATAGTGCACAGAGAGGTGATTCGGTATCCAAAAATGTTTGGAGAATGAGATAGTGAAGAAAACATGTAACAATCTAGTAAGTTACTGATACGACAGAATTGAGTACCATGGCAACTCCAACCTTCCAATATCCCATCTCTATCAAAAATATGCAATCACTGATATATTTTTTTTTTGCGTTTTGCAAAGAAAAATTATACGCGTATGCTATATCCGCATATTATTCATGTCCAACTATCAAAGAGAAAAACATGTATGGGGTATAACAGAAAATGATCTCACTCTCTGTCTAATCAGATCTGCGAATCTGACTTTCTTCACCAAACTCAATTGAAAAAGGCAACTCTATTTTTTGTCGAGAGATGATGAAGATGAAATAGATACTACAGAGCAGGGAGCTCCCTCATGTTCCTCCACTTCTTCTTTGCAAGCCTGTCTGGTTTAGTCTCTTTGGTGCAATATCATCTCGTGTATTAGAATATGGTGATGGGTTGAGGTGGTCGTATTTGACACTTTCTTCCTCTCTTGGCCTGTCTTCTCTCTTCACGATCTTTTATATCTGACTGAGCAGCACCGTACCATCAAAAGGCCACAGGAGCTCTGGGTAGACAGCATCAGAGCATCCTCTTTTCTCAATCTTCCCCATCATCATCATACATAACATACATATTATTATGCCGGAGTTATACTTTTATACAACTTGTGTACCAGCCTTCTGCCGAATTGCTGATTTTCATCTGAAGAAAACTCTTCTACTTCAAAAAGGAAAAAAGAAATAATGCTCTCTTTCTCAATCTGCTCACTTCATTTTCCATTACAACTCCACCAGTCAACAACGCCATATTGTCCTGGTAGCTTTGCTCCTTGCTGACTGGTGTGTTATCTTACAAGTGTAAGCAGTCAGCACAGCAAGAGCAACACATCACATCTGTCCTGGTCTGGTTCTGGTTTCGTTTCCTTTCTCGCTTCCGATTGCACTCATTTCCGTTGTTGTTCAGTTGACTATGTCATCCTCAATACTGTCATCATCACCATCACCCTGACAAGCAACGGCCTCGGAGGAGTCACAGTCCTCACCTCTTCAGTCCTTTGCGACGTCATGTAAACATGTGTGGAGTCGAGGAGACGGAGCGTGCAGTGGATATTGGATCCAATTCCTGTTACATTATTCAGTTGTAACGACCAGCTATAAGATTCATAGTTATCATCAGCAACACCCATCCCGCCATTTCCACCAGCATTAATTACACGGAATAAAGTACTGCGATAATTACACAATTTGTTTTGCGATATCCCAGGGGCCAGTCATGCTCATATAAATATAGGTACTTAAGTTTTCCTAAACTTTTCTGCCTTTTCTACGTCTCTTTAGTTTCAAGAACTTCAAAAATTATTATTTGTATGTCTGTACACCTTCTATCTGTTTGCAGTCAAGAAATCCATTGTCCGTAACCTCATCGATATCAAAGCTAAAGCCAAAGTGCTGTGGTAGTTGACATGATGGTCATCTTGTAAGATGGGGTGACATGGAACTCTTGTTCTAAACTGAGCATAAGGCATATTAGGTACGTATGTGTAATGTGAATGTGTGTACCACATTATACTTTCACGGTTTCAAGTTCCGTTTAGGGTTTCCGTTCAGGTACATCATTTATGAAACCTCACATTTCTTGGGCTTCAATCCGTTTCCAATTATTGTTCCCATTATACGTTTGTCTGATAGGACAAATAGGTAATAGGATTAGATGAACTAAGCTGTTGTTGCTACGAAAAACGAAAAAGACGTACATAATAAAGTAATCTGATGCAATTATGTAATATACAACATGAAAAATTTCGGGTGGATAGTTTTGAATGGCATTTATATGGCATTTTTGGGAAACTTGTGATGAGATGAGGAAGCGACTTGTCATCTATAACACTGTATCTCTATATGAAGCCAACGTATCTCGAAATAGTGTTGCACAATGAATGAAATAATGTTATGCATTACGTGTTTTACGTATGCTAAGGGTAAGATAGATTCAGCAAACAAAAAATAGACAAATATAATAATAATAATAATAATAATAATACTATAAGTTTACAGGCCGTGCACATGTCGTTGTCATGTGGGATGACGAGTAAAATGAGCAACATATTTATTATTAGTTTCTTCACTGGTAATCATGAGGATTCTTTTCGTGACTGGTGATCATAAGGCATGAACATTTTCACTATGCATAGGTAATACAAAATATCATATTATAATTCCCAGTGTGATTCTTAGAGCCAAGTCGACACTCTTTTCATAATTTTACGTAGAGGTAAGATAATACTTTGCCTCTTCTCTCGGGAATCATATCACTATCATTTTTCCTAAGTTGCGAGTAACTTGAAAAAAATTACATTCTGGTGTAGACCTAGTTATGTACGTATTAATGTACATCCATTATGCAACATTATCTCATCGACGTTGGCATGATTTTTTGGTGTATTAAATGTCCGCCCCTTCGTTCACCCTCTGCATGTTTTGTACAGTGTTTTTGTTACATAATCAGAACCTTTATACCTTGGCAGTATGCATTGGCGATTATATAAGCGCAGGTAGCTTTGCTGTTTTCCCTGTACTCTACAATCTTAAAATCCACGCCAGCTAGGTTTGATTTTAATTACACTAAAGTAATGTCTACTGCATGAACCTAAAGAGTTAACATTTTGCTTTACAAAAAGTTAGGCCAAGAAGATGCGGAATTCTTCGAACGAAAAAGTAATTATGACACTAAATGAAAGCATTCATTCTGAGCTGATGAACCAACATATTATGTATATCTTAACATATTCAAAATGAAATACTGTTTCTTACAGTTACTATGTAAAGTGATTCCATATTTTTTTCATTTAATTATGAATACACACGATAGAGTTTATTCGGAAACCTTGTATGTGACTATGTGACTTCCTTTTAAAAATGACACCATGCAATTCGTGTTTTATTATGGTTTCTCTTCTATTTTTCTCCCTGGTCACTTGTCGCATCACAATGCAAGTGAACATTCACTCAATCTAGTAAGCCAACAGCCAGATCATAATTCATTCCGCCACAATTCATTTTTTTTCTTTCCCATGTTTCTTTAATCCAAAAATGTACGAGTAACCATCGGTAAGCGTGCACCACAAAAAAAGCGTAACGTGAGATGAGTGGAAATAAGTGAAATATTTATCTTGTTTTTTGCTTGTTACGTAATGAAACAATATAAATAAATGAACAAACTACATGCTAGGGATGAAATGCATTTGTTTTCATGGTAACCGTGGCGTATATGATGCATCTTGTAGAGCAAAACGATGCAGAATCACATCATCATACTATCATCACAGCCACCACCACCACCTATCTAGCACAAATGGTAGTGACTTGTGGAGTTACATCGTTGCAAGATAGAAATGATGAGCCGAGAGTATTAGGATGAGAAGATCAAGTGAACAAAGTCTGTTTGGGAGAAGATGACTATATGGTGAAACTTCATGTTGCTGTTGTATGATTTTGTGAATTTTCTTAACATTTTCTTTTTTTTTTTGCTTCTTACTTTATTATTACATGTGAATTATGAAATGAAAATGCCCTTGACTTGACTTATGCTTGCAAACTTTATGGGGTAAAGCGTCAATGATTGATGTGTATATGATGCATTATAAGTATGAAAAATATTGAAAGCAAAATTCTAACAATCTCGTTATAATTTTTGAGTGATATTCGCAGCAGACCTGCTCGCGTATTATAGTACATGGTGTGTTTCTTGCAAAAATAATGGACTTATCATAAACACGAGAAGCTTTAAAAATATGCATATTGGAACGCATTTAATATAATATTTGTTGTTTTCATGATACTAGTAGTAATTTTGTAATAATATAACAATGATAACAACAGTGGTAGGAATATATATATTTAGGACAATATTAGCTGATTAATGTATAAGATTGGATTCTGGATTGCATACTGGATTAAACATTCATCTTCAAACATACATACTGTCTGCACTTCCACTTTTATTCCCCTTATTTTGGAAACTAACAATCCACTATAGACTTGGTGGAAACTATAGTAATTGAGGGGTGATTTTTAAAACGTTTTCATTGTACAACTAGCTTTAAAAACTTTCCAAGAGGCGCAGCAATGTCGCTTACGGTGTCTTTACTTGGTTATTTAGTGACAATCTGCCTTACATTTAAATTATGACTAACCCTTTTAAAAGACCGCTTATAGCACAAAGAAGAGAGCGGTATAAAAATAGCTCTGACTCCAGTATGGGACTGTGCGAATGTTGGGGTGGGAGTTCATTGCATTTATATTAGAGACTTCCTTGGAAGTTTGGGGAATAAAAGAGGATATACATTTGAAAATGTTTCTTCATTTGTATAAAGTGTACAATAGTTTTTTTTCGATAGATAGTTGTAGGAAACAATATATTTAGTATAAATATACCTTGAAATTTTGGTACAATTCTTTTGTAGGAATATAATAATTTATACATGAAACGGAATCTGAAGTAAGAGTTTGGAGAGCACTTTTCTCTTTAAAAAAGGATTGAAGATGAGGGCATTCAACATGCGGTTTTCGAAGTTACATATATCATGATACATATTTTACATTGATAGATACAAGATATAATCTGTAATATATATAATATATAAACTAGTTATTTGTTGTTGTTTATACACAGAAAATTTGCAGTTTTTCAAAGCGTTTAAGAATACACGAGGTTCAACAGCAATCCGGTTTTTTCTTCTTCGAAGTGGTACCGCCTGCTGCCCTGAGTTGCACAGTTTCTTGCCTACTCATCTCGTCACTTTGCTGCTGTTTCTTGGTGCGGAGCACTTGCTTTGTAATGTCCATGAACATCTATAAAAACAGAACAGAAATTATTAATAAATGTATTTCATCACTCCACTGTAGTATCTAAAAATTTAAACATTATATTTACCTCCTCAACGTTAATGTTATCCTTTGCGCTAGTCTCGAATAATTTAATCTGCATCTGATCAGCAAAACGCTGGGCATCCGAAGTGAGAACTACTTTGCGTGAGGGATCATCATTCTTATTTCCTACTAGGATCTTGTTAACCATATCACAATTTGTTTCAATCTCGTGAAGCCAACGTTTAACATTAGCAAAGGACTCGCCATTGGTGACATCATAAACAATTATTACACCATGGGTACCTCGATAATACCTACAATATTCAAGCAATTAACATGTTACTTAAAAGTTGGTACCATAGATAGACTACGAAGTGGAAAAACTTTGACGTTAGCCACTTACGTTGAAGTTATGGTTCTAAACCGCTCCTGACCAGCAGTATCCCAAATTTGAAGTTTTACTCGTTCACCATCCACTACCAGAGTACGAATCTTAAAATCAACGCCGATTGTTGTGATGTAATTGGTGGAAAACACATTGTCCGCGAACCTGACTAGGAGGGCACTCTTGCCAACACCTTAGAAAGTATAAACAAGCATAATTAAATTTCCAAGTACCAAACATAGTTTAAAGGTTTTAAATACTCTGCAAGCATACTCACCAGAATCACCAATAATCAGCAACTTGAATAAGTAATCATATTCCTTTGATTGGCCAGGAGCCCGGCCTCCAGAACTAGCCATAGTGATGTATCAAGGTAAATGTTGCGATGTGGTGTTTAGAACGATACCACTTTCAAACAAAAACGAAACTGGTACTCAATTTCTAAATTTAGGTTTCAGACGAAAGCGTAACAACAATACTCTGGGAAACTCGTATACTTGACGATAAACCTAAAAATAATAGGGGAATATGTCACCCAAAAATGGAAAATAATTAAATACAATATTAATACTTATTTCTATATGCTGATCAAACTAGCAATAGTGAATATGTTATCTGAGTTTACAATGTTGTGCAACTATTGTCGCCTGGAATTAAATAACTTTTCTGAATTGGTAACACCTTAAACAGTTTGCTGTTAACAGTAACTCTTGCGGTTTACAAACACCTTGGAAGAATTATTTGCTTTTAACAATATTTTTAAGCCTTACTAGTTTTTACTGTGTATTCTTTTGCCTTCTGTTTGTTATTTTAAAAAGTGCCAAAAATATCTATGGAACTTTGCTCTGTGCTATTTAGCAATATTATATCTTTGTTCGTCTTTCTTTTTAATATAAACACTCCATTGTAATTCAAGTCACAATAATCTCATCAGTCTTTTCTTGTATCGTTTCATTCAAGTGTAATTTATAGTACCAACAAGAACAGCAAAAATTAAGTAATAAAAATTAGTTACGTTTCGTAATCCCTTAAAAAGAGCATAAAAGACTAAGATTTGCGGGAAGATCCTTGAAGAGACAGAGTAAAATGAAGATTAATTAATTACTATGATGTTGTTTTAATTATAGCGCTAATACCAGCAAAAATTGCTAATTGTGATCTTTGTGTATGTTACTCTTTACAACTTTGTGTCTTTAAAACCTTGGCTACTGACATTAGTTTCTCGTACAATGGCTTTATGTAATTATAATTATGTACCGTTTTTAACATTTACAAGTGAGCAGCGTAATGAACGATAACTTAATATAAAAATATTATTAATAATAATAATAATAATTAACTTTACTAATGATAATTGTAATCTTTCTTATTTCCTATTATACATGTATATTATCTATATGTGAATGGCTGGCCCTTTAGCTTACATACATTTTTTCCCTCTTACAATTTTAATCGGACAAAGCAGCTGCCACATTCATAAAAACCTCGATTTGAATATAATCAATCAAAGTAGCTGACTAACGGTACCAGTACTTTTAAGGATCATACCTTTACTGTTCCCAAACTATGAACAGCCACAAAATATTAATTTACAATATGATTTGCACAGACACAGAGGCACATCAAGTAATTCTCATATATTCATAATATCAAGACCCTACTTCATTCCTTCTTATCAAAAACTGACAATTTCAGTAAAAACCTAGCACGTTACATTTAAAGTAGTTCATAAAAGTACAAAACAATTAACAATTTAGCTTAGGTCATCTATCAAACCCTATCTAAAATCGTGCATCAACCTAAGGTAAGTTGACAGTGGAATATAATGATTTCTTAACTGCAATAAATAATTTTCACAAGACCTCAAGCGTCGAAGTGACCTCTCTATCAGTAAATCCCAGACGATACGGTAAAGAGTTTTAACTCATTAAACGCTTTGGTCAAAGCTGATTTCTGAAATCGTTCTTTGATATCCCACCAAACAGCGACTACAATATTTAGAACAGCATTATTTTCTGTCTACATTTGGAACCGAAAGTGATGAAGAGCTTTCCAATTAGCACTGTTTAGGCAATCTATTTCTGTCACGGAACAGACAACTAACAACAGGTGAACTATTTGCTTTCCTTACAAAAAAACTACGAAGATCACAGGTGAAAACTCTCGAGATGACTGATAGATTGCAAATTCTCGTAAAGCCCCTCCATACTGGATTGCTACTAAAGTTCCTGGATTGAAAATAATGTTATTCCAGAACCACACCTTCCGGTTTTCGTGTGCGCTCGATAAGCAACTGTGATAAGATGTAACAACGCTACGTCGCAAAACTGTAGTTATTGCTGGTGTATCATTTTTTAAATGTCTCCAAAACAAAACTTATTCAAACTTTGGAAATATGTTCCAAAAAACAATCACAAATGGTCCTTTCACATCATTTCCAATTCCGGTGGACTTTGTTGCAAGGTTTTCCAATGCAATCACTACACGAAATAGTGTTCCAAAAATTCTTTAAAACAATCTGTTTCCTCTCTATTGCGACAAGGTGAGCTGGCAAGTGGAATCTGTACGAATTTTAACCTGTTAGGGTTATCAAATAAATGAAAACATTACTTAAACACAACATTGGTTAAAAAAAATACTAGTATATCCCTCCAATATCCCAATTCTTTATTAAAATTCATCTTCATCTCACCTTCAGAGAGCAGTTATACCGTTCCACAAATTATAATGGGCAAGTAAATTAAATCCTGCTTAAATCTCTGTTGTGACGGTCACAAATATTCTAAATTCTTCCGATTCGCAACCTCAGCTCTTCTCTCTCTCTACCTCTTCCACACTGCTGCTCCTCACATTACACACATACGCATGTAAATCAGCGCAGCAATAAAATTAGGTTAACTGAACGAAATTATCCTCTGTATTGTGATAATAACAATACAATCGCAGTACAAATGAAACTGAGAGTTTCAACTCTTTAACAATCTTTTTAACACCTACTACAAAACACAACAGCAACTCCACTACTTTTCTACATTGAAAATCCTTCTTTTTCGCAATACACACAACCACCAAACCAAATAACCAGCCAGTATCTCTTACAATTCTACACAGATGACGAGGACAACGGCAATGATGAGGAGGATGATGATCTTTTTCTCACACTTGAATTTGCCCTTACCAGCATAATATCATCATCAGCCTAACGTACTTTACTTTATACCATACCCAATTAATTTCACACACACAAAGTCAGTCAGAAGAGTCAGACATCAAAAAGTTTGCCTATTTTATTCTTTTCTACTGACGCTCTCTTTGACCGTTTTACCACTTCACAACTATTTGGTCAACTACTACTACATTTAAAACGCTCAGTGAAAAAAGAAGAAAAAAAAAACTATGGAGTAAAGTCAGTAAAGTTTACATACCATCATCATCACCACACAGTTTCATCATTTAACTTTAACAACTCTGCACATTTAACAATACTATGATGCTCTCTCTCTCTCACTCTCCTCTTTTAAAAAAGAGTTGGTCTGCCTCTGGTCATCTCAATATCTCATCTCATCACTTACACCAAAAAATCACCATGCACATATGATACAACTTTTTCAAAACCGTCGTACATACATGAACACAGGCAAAGATGGATGATAATGGACAGAGCAGAGCAGCAGCAGTTACACCAGAGAAGAGATTGACCATCAACAGAACAAATTCACAGAGAGCTGTCTACTACTGCGTGTGTGCAAAGATACAAAACTCTCTAGCAAATAATCATCATAATAATCGTGGTCCTCTACTCCTCCTGGTAGAAAAAAAAATATGATGACGATGTAAATATATCATAAAATATACTAAGAATCACGATGCTGATAACCCTTTACTCGCTGAGTAACTACTGCCGTATATGTAATAAAACTTTTTTTTTATTTCAGCATGTATCAGATATATATATGGAAAGAGTTCAAGTTAGTAAAAAAAACGTGATTGGTAAAAAAGTATTATTATGTGATGTGATGAATAGATGTGTGCAATGCGATATGGGTACGTACTTTACTGGTTTACTCACTCTTTTTTTTACTACTACTGACTGACTGAGAGTTAGTTACTATTAAAGAAGAGAAGGAGAGAAGAAAAAAACGCAACAGAATCGTAAAAAATTTAAGAAGTCTGTTGGGGCTCTTGTGGTTTGGTTTGGATTATGTTGGATTTTTGGAATGGAAAAAAAGTAAGGTGGTGAGGATGGATATGTTTATGTGTGTAGAATGGAGTGGAAGGCGAAGTGTGTGAGAGAATGCAGAAAAGATGTGATGTGATGTGTGAGGGAGTACTGCCCTTCTGTTGCTTTCGGTGTGGCAGAAGCTGATATTAAATCTAAATGTTGATGATGATAATGGGAATGGGGCTCTCTGTTGCTTGTTCAGTTTTTTCCTTATTGTTGCTGCGATGTTATGTGTGCAGAGAGAGGCAAGTAAAATGGAAATGTTAAAGTGTGTGTGGTTTTTTTTGGGAGAAGGGAGGCATTTATATTTATGCTGATAAATAATATTATGGTACTGGTTGGTAGTTGATGACGATGATGATGAGGACGACGTCTACGAGACGATGAATGACGGTAGGGTTTTGGACAAGAATTATCTAAATTGTTAGGGTGCGTGTGAGGATGATGGACTTGGTGCTTATAAGTTCGAGTTGCATTTGTCGAGTGCATGACATGACGATGCAACGGTTGAAGGAAAAGTAGCGGAAGCAGGTGGGCTTTGGTATCGGAAAGGGGTGAAGTGAGACGGGATTGGGGATTGTTGGTTTTTAAATAGGTTGGATGGGGAAATTGATGAGGATTTTGCGTACAGATAAGAGTTTTTAGATGAATTGCAGACAATAAATGAATGTCTGTTTCTCTTAACAGGTTTTATGTTAATTTATGTTTCTTTTGGAATGTAAAAAGGGGTAAATTATACTTTTTTTAAAAAAAATCTGCTTCAATATCGTACACACAGACCGTCAAACAAACATTTTGAATGTTTGGTGTACTGGCTTTTGGAGAAAATAAAGTTTTGTTGAAGTTTTTTTATAACATTCTCTAATCTTAACATTCTTATGTCATTTCTTCCAGCAAAGCGGTGATTACGGTTTGAGCTCTCTGAACGAGTCAAATTTATTGGTAATTCCTTCCTTGTTCCTTGATAAGTTCATGATTCATCATGCTGCAATGAATGGGATACGAAGGAAAAGGGGAAATGAAGCAAAATATGTAATAAAAGCGGTCAGCAACATATAATAGCTAAAGCTTAACCCACCCACACCAAATTAAAGTAGAAACGCATAATGCGGTTACTATTACTTATTTCATATACATATCCCAACGAGTAAGTATTTTTGATACTTTGTAAGGTGATGATGATGATGAATATTATTTAGATATTTTAGTTACATTTAATGTACAGTAAATATAAGCCAGACTTGAATGCTTCCTAACTATGTAACTAACTAAGGTAGCTTGTTGTGCTATTTAGAAATAAGAAGGAGATGTGCTGAAATAACAAATGAAGTGCACCCACCACATTTATTAATATGATGGGATGAATATACATAGTCAGTGTATTAGTATTCTGGTGCAATGAAACTACATAATATTTCAATTTTGATGAAGAAAAAAAACTTATATGGATAAACGCACCTTCATTGCATTTTGCATTATATCATTATGCATTAGTCATCATTCATCATATCGTCCTCATTACACCATAAACCTCACATGAAACAGCAAAAAAAGCCGAAAGATTCTCATGCAAGAAAACATTCAACATTAACGTTAATTCATAATTCTCACAATGGATATTTCGCTGTGCGGATACAGGCTTCTGACTAATCGCTAAAAGGGTCATAAAGTCATGACGACGATTATTACTATTACCATCTCAATAATAATCCATGTTACATGGGACTCAAAGTACCCCATCATTAAATAGACTAACAAAAAATATTGGTTGGTAGTCATGTACAATGGGTTTAATTGTGCACTTAGTAGTGCATTACAAAGATTGTTTTGTTGTTCCAACTTGTTATGCATTATGCCAACTTCTGTTTTTTGATTGAATGGCTATAGCCATATTTAATGAATAATTAGCCTTGCTTCAGAAGCAATCAAAACACACTTTTCCAGCATTAACAAAATCCACATCAACATTTACAAAGAATGTTTTGTTGAATGTGAATGAATCATGAAAAATCAAAATTTGATTTTGGGTTCAATACTTTTAAGCTTTCAGGAATTGAAAATACCACACACACTCTCACAGCTCTAAAGAATTTTGCAACATCAGAAAAGTAAACTTTGTTTCCTCACGTGTGGACCTTCTGTTTTGTACTCATGCTTTGTGTTACAGCCACTTTATTTTTGCTTTTGCATATACAGAATATTATATAGATATGAAGTTATCAGTATTATTGCCACATAAATACAACATGAATATTATTATAATTTTTAATTCAGATTTTAACAAATATTTGTTTAGGTTAGGTAATGTATGTATGATCTCTCAATCTCAGTCGCAGCATATTATGCAGGCCATAAAATGGCTATCAAACAATATAAAAAAGTTGTGATGTGTAAATACCTAAGCTTGCAAAACATAATCTGACTGATGACCGACATTTAGATCCATACGGTCATCCATCATTATGAAGAGAATATTATTTGAATTCAACCCTAAGATTATAACCGGAAAAGTATAAAGATAATCTAGAACTGCCAATGCCAATAAATCAAAAAAGCTTTTAGGTTTGGGCTTTGAGCTAACAGCTTGTTGAACTTTGGAGATGCAACTCTTGAGCCATAATTCAATATCAAAATTCATATGTACAAATATTCTACCCTTTTTACTTTACTTTAAGACTTGGACAACTGATAGCAATCAAAATTAAAGTAATTATAAATGAGCTGCACATATGACGTTTACCTTTTAGACGGTATTGTTAAAAATCAAAGCACTGTGGACTTGCAGTTGTTCCACGTATCTCTTCGTTTCGATGAGCAGGAAAGCAAACAGCGCCAATGTGAAGGGTACGGTGCCACCAATAATTATTTCGTTAAATCGATCACCAGCAACAATACAAACAAAGCGAAACAATAGGAACATATCCAGATTAATTTACTGGTAATTTTGATTGATAGTTTGTACAGAAAATTACAAAAACGAAGACATGGAACTACACAGTATTTCCTTCCCAAAAGGAAGGTCCAACTAGTGTAAAATTAAATGGCAATTAGAATTTCGACATTTTATTCCAAAAAGTGTGCCTAAAATGTAGAATTAGGTGATCAGATGTATAGTAACAATCAGAAAAAGCTAGCCAGCTCTTCCTTCTGCAACACAAAAATTTACTTTGCTACAGATTTGCCAACAGGTCAAGCCGTACTTGAGGTTATTGTCCCTTGTCCCATGTCATTTGCATATATGTAGATGCTGATTTCTCTCGTCATCTCTCCTCTCTCAAAAATAGCCAAGCTAATCAAATCATTGGCTAACAAAGAAAAAAAGCATGCTTGCTGACTGTAAATACATACACCTCTTCCTTTCTCTCTGGATGAATCATCACACCAGGGCCATGGCGATTGGAAAAGCAAGGGTACATAAGCAATCAACACACTACACACTAGAGGCAATTCTCAATAAAGTGAAAGTGAATACTAGACATAATGAATGAGGCCATTTTTTAATTAAATTGGCTACGCAAATAAAAGCACAATGATATGATAGTATGTAAAGTCAATATTCATACATCCTTATTGCCTATGTCTGTTTGTTTGCAAACTTGACATGCAGCATCAACGTGTATTTTCCCAATAAAATCTACATTCATTTTCATCGGCGACTCCATTCACCGTTCCTATGATGGGTGATGGGAAGGGTGCTGGTACTGCCGAAAAGCACTAGCTCACTAGCTCACACACAATAATGATGCATGAAAATTACAGCAAGAGTTGGTGAAAGTAGAAAATATTTGGTTCAACGTACAGTTATGATTGTCTGTGGAGAAAGTTTTAAAATGGGACTTAATTATATTATTTCTGCAAAAACATGAAAAATTACTGAAAACGCAACCTTGTTCATACTGATACTAGCTTAAATTTACTACTTTGCACGATATATTATATACAGATGTATGCATAACTACAATGTTTGGTTTAGCTTTCACTACTTTATTTTGTACTTTTCGGATGTTCTCTATGTGATGGAATGGAGCTGATGAGCTGATGATGGCGGTGCTTTCTCTTGTTCACTCACCTATACTCATCACATCATTAATCGTAGTTCGTTCCCTTAACTTACCAAAGTGCAATCTTATAAGTTATAATTTATAATGTATGTTGATTTGATGACAATACCCATGGATGTTAGTGATTTTGTTGATATTTCTGATACTTTATAATGCAAATGCACGGAATGCAAACTTTATAATGTACGTCATGATATGAATCTTTCACTTAATCATAAGTTCGTATATTTAAGCTGAAACAGAAGGGGAAACAAAAGACGATGATGTGAATATCATCATTAAATAATACACAGTCCTAACTTGGCAAAAATTTGGTTGGATGATTTCCAAATTTCCAATTTTCAAATCGGGACTGGAACGGTATTAAAAGATACCTCACCACCGTCTTCTCAGAGATCATGCAAATGTGTGGGTTTTTAGCCAAGGCCTTACGAGGGTGGTCCCCTTCCCACACTGTACTGTTACGAATCATCATTGAAGAAAATAACTGTCTTGCAAATTGGAAGTCAATTTGTCCTAACACTTTATAAGGAAAACGAAAATATAATTAAAATGTAATATTTGCATATGAGCAATATTATAGTGAATACAGACTGAATTACTGCGCATATACATATATAGAGCCGAGCCTAACAACTCCAAATTTTGTAGGTAGCTGGTTCAACGGATAACATCAACATAATTTATTTCATTTCAAGGAAATTTAATTATTCTTCGGTAAATACATCATCTTTATGATACCCATATCCAATGCCAATGCAGGAATCAGAGAATCGATAACAGAATAGGTAAGCTCACAACAGCATCAGCAATCAATACAGATCGCAAAAGAGAGATTCCTATTTAGGCGAAAACACTACTGGCCTACAAAACCTAAGAATCTGTACAGCGAATGATGTTGATTATTTATTACAATGATGATTGGCTTATTAATATTATATCTTTGACAATAAAATGTTAATGTTAGTTGTTTGACGCACGGAAATTACTACATATCGCGCAACAACTTTTATGGGGAGTTGTTAGATAAACGGAGATTTCCTCTCTCAATCAAAGCATTAAATCACAGATTTAATTATTAAATTATATAATTTTTCCATGCATCTTCCCTTAAAAAACTTTCTACACGGCAGATTGTTTTTTAGTGTGAGACGAGGCGTCTCTCATGTGCTGGCACCAATTCGCATCCTTAACAGACAGACACTATGCCTTTCTGCTAAAGCGCAGAGCGTCGCAGCAGCATAGAACTGCACGTGTCGAGTAAATAGACGCTTTGAGATGAATTTGTGATGAAGAGACGTTGAGACTACGAACATGCCTATCACCTATACGTTGCTTGGGTTGCTCCCACCCACGTACAGCTGTGCTTGTTTAACTTTAGCTTTTCAGACGGATGTGCAACGTTATCAATGGTATTAGTAGTGGCAAACTGTCACTTGTCACCTCAAAGCTAGCTACAATGTACAATGTATCTTAGCATTATGATGAATAGTGTGGAGCAAACGTTTTGCTGCGCTAAAAAAACGAAACAACGAATTCCTCAGCTTCTTTATCATTTATTCGTGTTCGTGAGGTATGTGCAATGCAATGCAATGCAGTGAATTAGTGTGCCATATGGGGAGTTGTTAAGTTGTTCGTGCAGCCGTAACAGCCAAGGAGGTGCTCGCAGTTATCTTTTTTTCGCCTTACCGTTTGGATAGCTACACAGTATTTACAAGCACAACCAGTGCAGTGTTCAGAACATCAAAGTTTTTGTAGAATTAGAGATACAAATTTATTTAGAGTAACGTTTTTATGGATAATATTTTGTGACAATGAATTTTTGTAGTAGTCGCAGTACAAATTAAATTCAACTCGAGAAATTTGCTATTAATTTAGCAGTTTCTTTCGTCGAAAAGATACAGACATGAGCCAACAAGGTAAGATGACATGTCAAGAATGAAATGACGTGACATTTATTTTCCAACGTTTTTTGAAAGGGATAATTATAAAAGTTCAATAAACTATCTGTTGTGTAAGCATCAGTTCTACCTATTTTGATTAGTTTTTTAGCCTGTTCAAGTCCATGAATTGAGATTGAGTTGTCATTATTAGCATTCAAAGTATTAGGTTGTGAAAGGCGAGCGAAGTTCTATGATAATTATGATGAACTAGATTTTTAACGAATTATGACTGTGTATTTTTTATAGGTGGCCGAGGTGGAGGACGTGGTGGCGGTCGTGGAGGTGGAGGTGACAGAGGAGGCCGAGGTGGAGGAAGAGGCGGTGGCTACGATGGAGGTGGGGGACGCGGAGGAGGAGGTAGTGACAGAGGAGGTCGAGGTGGAGGCAGAGGTGGGGGCTATGATGGTGGTGGCGGACG
>JAQIXW010001638.1:0-18389 GCA_034700685.1 Willowsia buskii | reverse complement strand
TTGCATGAGATAATTATTACAAATAATTGGTTATAAACAATAAAAGCTATATCCGTTAGTTTAAAATCACTTCAAGATCAAGGCATTATTATCAGTATCAAATTCATACTGATGTATAAAGTGCATAAAATATTGTGTATATTTTGCATGTAACAGTAGTGCATAATAAAATAATAATTAATGTAAGTTTATATTCCACGCATCATGCATTTATGGAGGAATATCATAAAAAGGATTGGAGACAGTAACAAAAAGCTCAACAATTGTTTAGAGATTGGATTGCATGAAAATCATGCGAAATCTTTCATGTCTATTGTGTTTGCTTTGCTTAAAATAATTTACGACAGTAGTCGTAGTGGTAATTTTTATCTCTGGAGTAGTTCATTGTTCAGTTTTGGGTGGTACTTGAGTAAAAATCTATATTTAACTACAACTTTGTCCTTGAACTATTTCTTTTATCTTGATTTTCAATGAACAGATTGCTCTGCCGGTGCTGCGTGTAAAAGTTTGGTGTGTGAGGGTGAACCTTGTCCCTGATTCTCAACTTTAAACATCGTGCTGTCAGTACATACAGATATCTTTTCATATTTGTATGACTGAGGGTCGAACTCCAGTCAACCATCATCCAGTGGTCTGACTTGGAAAAGGTAATTTTATTTCTTCTGAATGCTTCCACTTATCCTTCCGGAATATTTTATGAATATTAAAAAAAAATATATTTATATCACACCATATTTCTTTATGTTTGATGTTTAAACAGAATTTAGGACAGGAAATTCCCCAGTGCAATTTTTTTGACTTTGAGTCAAAAAATTAAATCCATTGTTTCAGTTGAAGTTGATTTGGCTTCAACGGAAACACTAGCAGCCACCATGGAGGAAGATAATATCGATCAGAAGTGGCTTTGACCATCGTAGTGATTTAGTTACGTCGGTGCATTGCAATTGCATTGGTTTTGACTTTTTTCAAAAAATTTGCTTAGTTCTTCACTGCGTAAAATACATCGAGAGAGGTGGATTTAGTTTTTCTTTGCTTTCCCCATCCATGAATGAATATAATGTTTGTATGGTCTGGGACAGTATCATCTCTGATTCAGAATGTGAAATGTTCATAGTGTAGAAGGAACTTTCTAAGTTTTTAAATATTGTGTGTTGTGGTGTTTTTTCAAGAAGACTTACAGCATCGCACATGGTGCGGTGGCTGTGCTATTGATCTCCAAATTTGGTCTCAAAACTTTCGCTTAAGTGATGTTTTGTGTGTACTTTGTGTGTATTTTTTCTTAAGTTTCACGAATTTGTGAAAAAATTTGGATTATTTTAATTTCTAATGCAATTGCATCACTAAATGATCGGGGAACCGATAATTGAGACGTCTAGTCGTGTTCGTAAGTAGTTCTCATCTTTTTTTTATTCCAACCTTATCGTTATGAATTTGTTGGTGTTCCAGTAATAATTATTCCATATCATTATTAAATTTTCTTTGCTCATCCCACAGGGTAATAAAAAAGAGGATAGCGGGACACTACCACTTCTAGTGGTACATTAGACGGCATCCTGGCGGGTCAACTTCGACTTCGTGACCAGTTCGCTGCTCTAGAAAGAGCAATGCGGGACTGGGAGCTGGTAGATAGTGATCGTTTTTCGTTCGAAGATTCGGATCGTTTCGAAGAAGACTCACTATGCTCATGGATCTCAGAGCCAGAGTCTCTCTGCAACAATTGGAGAGGATGGAAAAAGTCAACGTACTCTGCCAACCCGAATCCTGTGCTGAATGGCACAGGTGGCAGTGGAGGATTGGGCTCCGCGCATATCGCAGGAATACACTCCGTTCCTTCCTCTTCGTCCTTAGGCAACACGAAGTCCTCTGATGGGGTCGAGAAAGTCAGCTTGGTAGAGATGTCTGCAAAATGTGTCGCTTCTTTCATCCCATTCGAAATGGTTGAGAGGGTGTTTCCGCCAGTCCCGGAACAGTTGCAATTACGCATAGCGTTTTGGAGCTTTCCAGAGCATGAAGAGGACATACGATTGTACTCTTGCTTGGCTAATGGCTCGGCGGAGGAGTTCCAGAAGGGAGAAAAATTATTTCGGAATGACAGCGTCAGCGACATTTTGCAAATTGGTACGTCTCAACCTTTTCCATCTTTTAAATGTATTCAATCAGATCCATAGCATTCATTTTAAAAAGAGTACATTGAATTTGGCAGGGTTCCATTTGAGCGCCACGGTAAAGCCAAACATGAGGGAATCTCATAAGGTAGCGGTGACATTTGATCGAAGACGGGTAACATCGTGCACGTGCACATGTAACGCCAGCACAAACTGGTGTGGTCATGTCGTCGCAGTATGCTTGCATAGGATATTTCAGGTAATGCTGGAAGTTTTATTATATAGTAGGAACATTCATAAGATGTCATTTGTCTTCATGAATTTAATTCTCAATTTTAGTCCAAGGATGTTACGTTGAGAGCTCCAGTTAGCGAGTCCCTCTCCAGGCTTCACCGAGATCAGCTCCAAAAATTTGCTCAATACCTCATTAGTGAGTTGCCGCAACAAATTTTGCCAACCGCACAGCGTCTTCTGGATGAACTTCTTTCATCACAGCGCTCAGCCATCAATACTGTAAGGAAAATCTTTTAAAAGTCAGCATCACATTATATATGTAAAAATGCATTTTGATTGTAATTATAACTTAAACCTTAATTTAGCTTCGAGGTGCACCAGATCCGACGGCAGGAGCATCTGTAAATGAGCAGACCTCGTGGTATTTGGATGAGAGGACTTTGCACGGCAACATTCATAAGATTCTCATCAAATTTTGTGTTCCAGCACCCATAGTTTTTAGTGACGTTAATTATTTAACCAGTGCAGCACCTCCTGCATCCGCAGAGTGGAGCAGTTTACTGCGACCCCTGCGTGGACGCGAACCGGAGGGAATGTGGAATTTACTCTCAATCGTAAGAGAAATGTTCCGAAGAGAAGATAGGAACGCCGTCCCACTTTTAGAAATAATCACTGAGGAATGTCTAAATTGTGACCAGGTACAGATTTTACACGCAAGCTGTGCATGTAAATAAATATTATATTATGATGTTTTTCTAAAATTCTGCTTCATTACACTATTCTCTTGAAACAGATTCTTGTGTGGTGGTTCAACACTAAAGTAGCTCTTCACAATGGAAACTCGGGACACGGTGGGAAACACCACAGTGTGAATTCCAACGCCCACGCATGTCAACACGCAGGTTCCAGCTTATGCGATGAAATCGTATGCTTGTGGAGATTGGCAGCACTTAATCCTGGGCTATCTCCAGACGAAAGATGTATACTACATAGTCAATTTAGGGTATGTGCAATACATAACAGATTTGACCTTTTAGCCCTAAACGCAAATATTGCATTGTCTTTGCTATTTTTTCAGAATTTTATTTGATAGATCTCATTTTATATTTTGCAGGAATGGCACATTAAGATTGTTGAAAAAGTTTCCAAGTCTCGCAACGCATCTGTTGGGTCATCGAAGCACGCCAACAGTTTCAAAAATGATGTAGAAGTTTTTCCTGGATTCCGGCCCGCAATAGAAGCTTGCTATCTGACGTGGGACAATTATCCCATTCCTGGGGTTACGTTTTCGGAATCAAGCCGAAAGTATCATTGCCCATTCATGTGTTTCCGGCATTCTGACGGCCATTCCCGGTCTGGAGATACGGGAATGATTCACTCGTCTCATGCCATTTTGAACAACCCTGCTGGAGAGCACCACCTCTTACATTCATCTGCAACAATATGCAGCATTCCGATAGCATCAAAGCGTCCTCGAAGTGTTGACTTTTGTGCAGAACGTGGTAGTGGGGCTGTGGAAGGACAAGGCAGAAATCCTGCCAATTCTGGCAATCCCAGCAATCCAGGACCTTCAACAAGTGCGGGACCCACCGCTGGTCCCTCTAAATCTGGAAAGTCTGGTAAATCTCGTAAACAAAAAGGAAATAGCAATAATGTCCCTGTGGCTGCTCCAGGAGGGGTGGTCACTGGAGAATTGCTCCTTAGTCAAGAAATGGGAGGTGAGCGCCCTGTTGTACCAAGTGGTAAGAGCATCAGCGCTTCAGGTCTGAAAATTAAGGCTAGCAGAGACGCTTCGTTTGAACAAAGTTCATCATTTGATGAAGACGTCGTCGTCCCATCAGGATCTTCATCATCCAGCGGAAATGATAAAATATCATCCGTAGATGGACCATCAACATCAAGCGAAGCTGTGCTATCCCTAACACGTGGTGCTAGGAATGGAAATAGAAGCAGTGTTAGCTCTGAAGGTTTCTGCGACAATGACGCTGATCTTCTAGAAGGAGATAACGACGAAGGAGTTGAAGCCGATGCTAAAGTCAGATCATCTGCATCTCAGACTTTGAGCTTGAACAACACCGGCACCAGTGACGAGCTAGAAGGGGACGTGGAAGCTGATTTAGATGCCGACTCCGATTCCTCCCTCTCAGCAAGAGATCCCGCAACAGCTAGAGTATCCGTAGGGAAAGTTGTAGTGGCTGCTGCTGTTGCTCCAAAATTTGATTCGTCAGATTCTCAGCAAAGTGGGGATGAGTACCAGCTTTATTACTACGATCCCAAGGCCCCTGTTGGACCTTCAAAACGAGGTGAGAACGACGATGGAAATGCCTCCAAGAAAGATGCTGCTTGGAATGTGTTTGCCAACTTGAGACGCATAGAAGATCAGTGGGAAGTGTTGTTTGCAAGAGCGGAAGGGCTTCATGCTCACGGGCATTCCCAAGAGGCTTGCAAACTCGGTGTTCGACTTGCTGGAGAATTACTGGAACATCCACCAAACTTGTCCATCGACCTGCCCTTATCTGTTGTGGGGAAGGGGAAGCGGAAGAAGGTGAATCCTCTCTCTCATCAGATCTCGTGTTTGGCGTCTGCCACTTTGGCAAAGTGTTCATTCCTTTGCACAGTGCTGGCTGAGAACCAAGACCACTTTTGTCTGGCGTTTCAAGTGGGCATGTTTGGACTCGAGTTGGCACGACCCCCAGCATCCACGAAGCCATTGGAAGTCAAGCTTGCAAATCAAGAAGCTGAATTGGCCCAACTTTTGAAAAGAATATTGATTGGACAGAAGGAGCTTGACATGATTCGTTTGAAGGCGCAAACTTTGAAGGACGGTACTTTCAAATCAAGAGGTGAAGCTCTCCTCCCTTTGGTTCTCGCAAATTTTATTTTCGATGCACTTGTCATGCCGAGTAATCGAGAAGGAAGATGTAATCTACAGTCTGGAGTGTATCATTTACCAAGTGATGAATCATTGGGATTTGAAGCTGCAGTTTCTGCTCTCGGTCTGAAGGCAAATGTTTCAGAAGCAGATCATCCCCTTCTCTGTGAGGGAACTCGTAGACAGAGGGGCGATCTGGCACTGGCAATGCTCCTTCATTACAAGGATGACCCCGACAAACTTGCTAAAATTATGGAGAAACTGTTGGATAGGGAAATTCATCAGTTGTACAAGGTACCTTTACCTTCTGCATACTACTCCAATAACCCTCCCACAACAACTTTGCTAGGAGCTGGATGGAACAACTGTAGCGGAAAAAGCGAGGAGGTGAACTCTTTAAGCCCTCGGGATATTTCACCCAGTGGGAGTAGCCAGTCTGCAGTAGGAAACGGAAACAGCGCAACGTCGTCAAGTGTTCCAAGTAATAATGAAGGCGGAAGTAGCAGTTCTAGTACGTGTAGCTCCAATGTTGGAGTTGTGAAAAGTGAGACAAGTTCTGGTAGTAATGACGTGCCAGGAACAAGTAACCAGACTGGAGGTAATTCATCTAGTGCAACTCGTCCTGAAGGTGATGATGCAGCTGGTGGTCCTTCTAGTACAGTCTCTTCGGGAAGCACCGCTTCGCAACAGCAGACTAGCAATTCCGCAACTGTGGCAAGCGCCCAACCCGCTTCTGCTCAAACCAACACATCTAATGTGACGGTTTCACAACCTTCTGGAAGATCTGGAAAAGAGTCTGTTCGATTTAAAGGAAAGAGATCGTATCCCGTACTACCAAACCAACCATCGGAAGCCGGTGCTCATTTTATGTTTGAACTGGCAAAAATTGTCCTTGGCAAGGCTGGTGGCTCAAGCAATCAAAGTTTGTTCACTCAACCTAGCAATGGACAGAATCCTAGAGGACCACACCGAGCTTTGCACATGTGTGCATTTCACATTGGCTTGTATGCATTGGGCCTTCACAATGCTGTCAGTCCAAATTGGTTAAGTAGGACCTACTCCAGCCACGTATCATGGATAACAGGTACAGCTTATTCTCGAATAACCAGAGTTTTGAAGCTTGAACTGGATTGAAAATTTATTTTCTTTTTAATTTATAGGTCAAGCTATGGAAATTGGTGCGCCTGCCATTGCATTTTTAATTGACACTTGGGAAACCCATTTGACCCCAACGGAGGCAGTAACGATTGCTGATCGTGCTTCACGAGGAGACGCCAACATGGTCAGAGCAGCAGCTGAACTTGCGTTATCCTGTTTGCCGCATGCTCATGCTCTCAACCCCAATGAAATTCACAGAGCAATACTGCAGGTATTAAGATTCTTTGCCAATTCGTTGTATTTACATATTGATACCTTGATTCTTTTCCCAAAAATTTCACAAAGTGAATTACAAATATGAATTGATTTGATTTTCAGTGTAAGGAGCAGAGTGATGGTATGCTTGAAAAAGCGTGTCTCACAGTGGAATCTGCAGCTAAGGGTGGTGGCGTATATCCTGAAGTCTTATTTGACGTGGCCCGACAGTGGTACTCTTTGTATCAAAAGGTAAGCATCATGTTATTATCAGTATTCAGTACTTTAGGATTTTTAGTTCCACGTATGCTGTATGCTATAAAGTTTTCGGCAGTAACGATGCAGCGCATGAGCGCAGATGAGTAATTGGTTGTGAAATCCTTTTTATTTAGCACCTTCCTCTCGACGTAGACGTTCTTAACGATGATCTTAGTCATCACGACTCCCTTCTTTCTTTGGAGCCTGGAATGGACCCTCTTAATCCAGGGGCGCATGGACATCAGGTTGTTGTGTCTCCTCAAACGGGACTACCTCCTGTAAATCCGAATAATCCACCCCCTCCACCTCCATCCGGTGGTGGAAACGGTCCATCCAACGTTCAAGGGCCAATTGATATTATTCAGATACAACCTCCTCCACCTCAAATGTCTCACCAACCACAGCATGGAGGCATTGTTTATCCCATGCCTAATCCACATTCAGCTGCCATTCCATATGGGGCTACTCCATACGCGCAGGTTCCTTTTATTCCTGCCTTCAATCCAGGAAATTACGTTTACCAAGGCGTAATTTACCAAGTAAGTTTTAGAAGAATTTATATTGTCTATGAGTACTTGGGTAAGGATTAATTAATTAGTCATGAACACAGCAAAATCGTTTTCTGTTGCAGCCCAATGCTCCAGGCAGTGCAGGTGTCACTACGTCAAGTGCCAGTTACTACAATAGTCAGCAGCAGCCCCCGCAAGGAGGACAGCAAAACCAAGTTGGGCCGGCACAATTTGGAAACCCTATGCATAATCAGCACGCACACCACGCCCATGGTCACAATCATTCTCATACAATGGTGAACACAGGCGCTGCGCTGCAATATTATCCTCCGGTTCCAATCTCGACTGCTAGTGGTCCCTCGAATCCTCATTCCCATTTGAACATACGCCAACCTCCGACACAGTATTTCCCTGTTACACATTCCCATATGAGTGTGATGAACAGTCAGATCGGAGTGAATCATCATCACGGCTCCAATGTCGTGGGGGTGACACCATGTAGCGGACCACAAGTTGCTGTTGTAACTCAAGTTCCAGCTCATCCGGTCACTGTCAATGGCAGTTTGGGAATCGCTGGTGTTCAAATGCCAGGTCACGTTCAACACATGTCATCAGCTCACCAACAACACGCTGTTAGTATGAATAATACATCCCACATGCTGGCAATCACGAACGCGTCAGGGAGTCAGAATGGAATGCAACAGCAGTCAGGCCAACAAGGGCCAATGGTTATAGCATCTAATGGTCACCCTGGTCAGATGCCTTCGGGCGCTGGTCAGATACTTATTCCACCTAATGGACATGCCATATCACAAGGAAATATTCAACTTATGAACAGCAGACAATCTGGCCAACCTCAGGTACGAAAACTTCCATTCTTGGTAAAGCAAAAATATCTTTATAATAAAAATTTTGTTTCCGGTGATGAGTGAAAACGCAGATCAAGCTCTTATACATTTTTTTTTTCATTTGTGTAGATGAACTGCGGGAATGCAATGATGAATCCAAATGGTGGATTTATTCAGGGTGGGCATCTTCAACCACCGCCGCATGGAAGCGGTATGCCACCACAAATGGGAAAAGTAGACAATATTCCTGTTACAGCATCCCAGGTTGCTCTCGTTAAATTTTATGCAATGTCTGCTTTTTATTTTGAAAGAAAAAATTCATAACATAATGTTTGTACTGGTTTTGATAGTTCTTGCAAGGAGCTAGAGACAATGGGAATCAACACCAACAGGGGCAATCCGCGATTAAAATGAAATATCTCTTGGCTGCATATCGTGTAGGCATGCTGGCGATGGAAACGTTGGCTCGCCGAGTGCATGATGACCGGCCACAGGCGAAATTCGCCAGAAATCCTCCATATGGAGAAGACGTGAAATGGTTGCTCTCGATCTCAAGAAAACTGGGTGCGCAGTACTTACAGCAGTTCTGCATCTGTGCGGTGTCGTCCATCGCCAACCCGTTTGTACTTCATGAAATAATTTTGGATGCTGCTCTAATATCTCGCAACAATAACTTATCATGGGTGTACACCAATCCAAGATCTCCGTTGGCACCTTTGGTGCAAAAGTGTCAACAAATGTACTTCCAGTGTCTTCATCAAAAGCTGTATCACATCACGTTAGCAGATTATGAGGACTTTGTCAGCATTGTGTGCACAGCTCGACAAGCGTTCCACCTTACTCCAGATGGAGTGAGTCAATTTAAAGAATGGTTGCAGAATTTACGACGGTAAGTAAAACAATTCATTAGTCACTTCAATATTTTGTTCATATCTGTATCTACTCATCTCTAACTTGAAACTTGAAATAAAACTCTTATTTTTTCGTCTTCTTTCATAGGTCGAAAGCGTGCAAGAAAGATTTGTGGGCTCAGATAACCTCTGCACTCCAATCGAATCCCAAATGATGCTGGTATTGTTTAGGAGCCACGGAATGGATAGTCAATCTGAATATAATGTAATTAAATCGCTATAAGTGTTTATAGTTGTAGCTGTATAGGTATCACTGTATATTTACGTTTTTAGTTTGTACAGTAAACGTAACGCGTGCAACGAAAAGCAAGAGCACGCTAGAACATCATGAAAAATATATGTTATTATTTTTTTCATCGCAATGGCCTCATTTATGTATTTAAAATTGTAAAATCTACTACGTTAAAAACTTTTAGACATTAGGTATCGCTACCCGTTTCGACGAAATGAATAATAATTGTAGAAGACAGTGGAAATCACTTCCATGAAGACTTTATCAAGTTTGTTGAGAAAAGGCCAAATTATCTTGCCAAAAAAATGAAAACATCCGCTCAAATCAACATGATTCCACTGGTTAAGCGATTTTGATAAAACATATAGAAGTTGATTCAAACACAAACTTCCTCCATTTGCACACCTTCAAGAAATTCATGAGTATACGCCTTGTGGTGGACATGATTAAGAATCATTAAAAATAATATAAGAAAACCCATATTACTTATGAAAACAGAAACTGAGTGAATTGTTTTAACTTAGTATTTGTCCAAATGAACTGAAGTGTTTGCTCTGTTGATGTGGCTAAACTATTTTCAGAAACATTATATACGTATATTTAAATACAATTTTAGGGTCAATCGTAGGAGCCTAATGAGCGCTTTCATAACTATCAATTTATTGGCTCATAGTCCTTACTCAGGGTTAATATTGTTTCCGTTTTCCTGGAATTGATGATATGCTTGTTTTTACGAGTGAACATACATACTAAGATGCTGTACTATTTCTTCTATATACTTATTACAACGCATTTTATTTAAATATATTATTGCACATACATACTTGATGTTACGGTCATTGTCAGGTAAAAATGCGCTTACATATTTTGTGTAAGCCTTACATATTGATTCAGCAGGGCCAATACTAATTCAAAACTCTTTAGAAAAAGAATTGTTGAATTAAAATTTTTTCTTTGTTTATGGGCTATGAAAATTTAAAAAAAGAAAAGAAAATATACATGAAAATCATGCCGTTAGTTAGGTTCATCAGTAGAATGATCAGTGAATCTGTATGTTATTTGACGTATAGAACGTGCGTATAAAAATATACGTCACACTTGCTGGCAACCTAATGTTGGCCTAATTCCGACTTGTCTTTTAAATAGCATTTACTACTCGAGAAGACAGAGATAGTTTAAAGATAAGCACACCAGTACACAAAATATGTAATTTTAGATGACGACGAATCCCTTGTGTAAAGTTTCGTATATGGGAAATAATTTTGTTGTTGACGTATCACGATTTTAGTCTGCCTACATTACGTTTTTAATATGTAGAAGACACGGCATTTGTCTCATAAATACCTAATTGAATGTAACCGCATATTGTCATGTTTTAATCGATTATAATAATGAATAGTAATAAAATATTTCATTAAAAACCGCAGGTCGCAGAGGTAAATAGTTAATCAGTAATTCTGTAGTTGTATGATAGAAAACTTTCTTGTTAATTCCGAATCGTTGGTCTACTTTCGCATTCGCTCGCACATAATATTATGCTGCGCTACATCCAGACAGTGTTGCTAATTATAGCAATGCATATATAGCGTCTTGTACACTTTCATTCATTGTTATTTTCGTTGAATAGGAAAAGAGAATTATCATAATAAGTTGTGAATTTCTGTTTTAATACTTGTAAAATAGGGGCATACACATTGTGGGATAAACGAGAGTAAAAGTTAAGAATGAGCATATATTGTTGGCTGTTCAGGCACAGCCTTTGAGCAGAATTTTGGAGGTGATGGTTAGTAATTAAGACTCACTGGATGTAGTTGTAACTTAATTATGTTGATTCCGACTCCTACCACCGTAGGCGAAAGCTCTGTACATAAGTAATATACATTCTGCTTCCCGAAAACATGAGAATGAAAAAACTTGTTTTGTTGCAAAAATGCAGAGATACAGCCAGAAATGTAAGCTTTCCTTAGCTCGTTTTGTTGCACTAATTTCGGAAAATAACTTAGTAAAAACTAAATGTCTAGAATGGTCGATGAAGGAGTAATTGATTTTGTAATAAGTAATGGATTTTGAAAAATCTTGTACAAAATGCATTGATGATGGACGAGGATCTCAACATCTTAATATCGTAACTTCTCGGCATTATAGATTGAAATATATAAATTCACACAATAACACACAATATTTGAATGTTTCATCAACTATACCACCAGAACCAAAGTCTATTTTTTGTTGATGATGATGACCAATAAATATGTAATTTCATCACATCCGGGTTTGGTGTGAGATGCGAACAATTTTGATGTAGGTAGTACTTAAAATGAAAATCGATGGAGGTTTTCTGATCTAATCAGAGTATAAAATAAATAAAAATTGTGTACGTCAGAGTTCTTTCATAGTAGAGCTTTAAAAATTGTGGGGTTAAATCAGATCTTTTAAAAATTTAACAAGAAAAAACTACATTTCAGGTTTTGTACCAAATTTAGAATGCTAATAGCATTCTAAAAAGATAAACGTAAACGGTTTGAAGTTTGAAATAATATTTTGTTTTGCACATTTGCAAGGATTTGTAAAATGAATGCTTGGATTCGTGTTTTTTAAAGCGGGTAGTGTGTGAAAATTAGTTTCAAATGATAAATCTTTTTAATTCAAAAGATCAACTAGATTTATCCGGTTTATCAATGTTTTCATTTTCGCAAATAGGTAGTTGTAAATGTTTAATTTGTAATATGTAATGATTCATAATTTAATTGTCTCAAGCGCAAAAGTTATGTACATAAATAGAATGTCCACACACGTTGGTTTGTGGTGACGGTTCAGCGATTTAGCTACAGTTACAATTATTATTACCGTTAGAACAACAATGGCACAACCATACCTCATGTCTGAAGTCGTAGTATATCAAATCGAAATAATCCGGAATTTCACTGAAGACTGACATAACTTATTAAAAATAAAAATACGGTTAAATGGTTTAAATAATATTCTGGGAATGTGTGAATATAAATCTTGAAAACAACTGGGCAAGAGGAAACCTAGACTGGGTGACGTAGGAGCATCAATTAAAATGATTGCATTGATGTGGAATCTTGTATTTATTTTAATGAATTAAACTATTTTGGGTATTATTTAAGTTAAATTAATGAAACCAAGTGTTGCGGTTACATGCAAACATTGCATTTTAGTTTTATCGACATAAATATGGAAGGACCATATATAAGCTCTCTCTCAATACATTTAGGGTTTAATGTATAATTTATTTATTATCATTTTTTCAATCCTATCGTAATTAAAAATTCTAATAAAATTATTCTAAAGACGACTTTAAAAATATATCAACCAAACTATTACAGGATAAAAACATTGTATACACGTAAATAGTTAATAAATATATGAAGTAAATCAGACTAAAGGGATTAGATAATTTATGCTAGACTTTGCGAAAGTGTGTTCACTTTCATAAAAAACGTGTTCCTTCGTATGACAGTAGTTGAAACTATTATATGATTTCATGTGTGTATAATTAACCGGCACTGCTTTCCTTTGTTATGTTTCCACTTTCCACCAATATAATGGGTTTGCTACAATGATATGATTTGCTAAACAAAATCAACCACACAATATAATGAAATTGAAGATCGATTGTGTAAACAGTGAAAGTATCATAAAAATAATAAACTAACAAGTGCCCATTAGTTTATCACACATCTCTCGCTCAAATAACGGCGAGCAATAAGCCTTTTCTCCAGGATGTTCATTTAGATTTTTAGATTATTTTTTAAATCAAATCACGTTCTTCCTGGGGATCCTCACGATAAGTTGGTAAAAGAAAATGCATTTTGTAACCGAAGAAGTTAGTAATAATACGTTTAAATTTTTAAAGATTCCCTCTTCAATCAATGTGTTAGCTTTACATATGCTTTCCCTCTCCCAATCGTGTCAATTGAGCAGAAAATTGTATGAAAATCTGTAATGTTTGTTTAATTTAAAATTCTCTAACCAGCTATAAATTATTTCCCGTTTAAAGTGTCGATCAACATTCAAATTCTTGTTAAAAATCATAAAACTCTCATCTGGTTATGGTGCAAGCAAAAATTCGTGTATTTCAGAGGCATTCTTGCTAATCGTGAGTATTTACAGGGAAAGTATTGTGTATACTTTTCGAACATCATCACTGATAAATTATATAACAGAACATTAATAATGTGCAGCCTTAAATATTATATCCAAATTCTTTGAATAATTACAAATAGTTATTGCATTGAATGCAGAAAGACCGATTCCGTTCAGTTTATAAAAAAAAATTGTAGCAAAAATGCCAGTAGGAAGAAAGAAGCCTTTGACTTAAATTACAATTTGACACATGCTAATACGTTATTAGGCATAGCTAGACTCAAGTTGAATATTGTTCCTTTTTCGCTAAACGCTAAGTATATTGCATATTATATATTAACGCATTCACTTTTTGACACTTTCCATACTTGACTATTATTGCTTCCAAAAAGATCAACAAGAAATGGTAATGTTACTGCTATTTAAGTAAGTACAGTATTTATAGTACAAAAAAAGTCAACATTTATTGGATTCATTGCTGTACGTATAATGTACTATGTAAGTTTGGTAATAGTAAGCAATTATGATTATGAACTTTAATTACAGTGTTTAAACACATACTTACTTTACAACAACCAGTAGTGCCGAAGAAAGTTGGTGTTAAATAATAAAACACTAATTAAATACATGTTTACACTTCACTTTTATTGCTCTGAGGATAATTTTTCATGTAATTACTAATTAATCAAATATATTTAACTGGCCGTCTGTATCATTACATTCTATTTAAATATCTATGCTATTAACCATAAAGGACATATATGTCGACTATACTTAAATTTGTTACGATAAGCACACTAATATGTAATTGCTCGTCCTTCTATATGAATTTTCAAAAATGCAGGGAGATGATGAGTACGAACAAAGAGCTATACTATAGCTAACTGTAGAATGTCGCCAACTTGTTCATTTCAAAAATTAATTCATTAGAGTTTTTAAATTTTTTTTTTGATACTCAAGCTGTGTTCAGTTTTCAAAATTCAGATAAAATATTTGCAAGTTTAATCCGTGAACATCCCAATAATGACTTACTACATCCTCGATCTCGATGCACGGCTTTTATTTTGAACTAAGCAAGGAAGAAGGTAATTTTGTAAATCCTATTAATTTTAATGGCGGTGATGGCGGTTACACTTGCAATAAATTAGTACGTTTAAACTTAATGTAAATTTGTATGGTGTAAAAAGTTTGAAAGAATGTTGATTATGACAGTTCAGATAGATTATTAGGAACTATTATGTTCCTGATCATCAGTTCTTCTCCTTAATTATCTGTAATCCTTTTTATATGTTGGAGTGTTTTAAGTCGTGTATAGTGTAAAATGGTTTCATGGTTTTTTCAATGTTTGCTATCAATGTTTTCAATGTCGACTATACAGTTATTGGTTTTTTGTATACCAAGCAGTACCAGCTCTCAGGATTTAATTACTCACATGATCATCAAATAGGTCTGTAAGAATATCTGAATGTGTATCCATCAGCTTTCAAATGACAAATGCGAACTGTCATGCTAAATACGTAACGTAAGAAGGAAGTGAAGCATTCGTGCAAAACGAGTATGGGAGGCTGACAAGTGAAAACTCGCTGCATAATGATAACTAATTAATTTTAAAATGTGCTTGCATTTAGCATAATTATCGAAAATAGTTAGTGAGTCGTGCATGAGTCAACATCATGATGACTCATATGGTTGTCCACACGCTAGAAAGATCTCTTTTTAAAACTTGTATTCTTGAAAAAATAATGAATGCGCCACTAGCTTGATAATCTTTTAAGAGTAAAATTATTGTTACATTGATAACGTATTTATGATTACCTATCTCCTTAAGGAGAAATCGTAAGCACCATTTTGACATTATGTTTGATGTTTTTAGCAGATACTTAAAAACTTATAATAATTATTGCTTGTTGTTTATTATTGAGTGAGAACTCCACACGAGAATCATCATAAAATGAAATCAGGGAAATCGGAAATCCGATACATTTTGTATGTAGAGAACTTCATCAGTCAATCTTGACAGTACGAAATCTTTGTCACTATTTAACTTATTATTTGCTGTCAATGTACATGCATTGTTAAAAGTATAAAATACATTTTTATGTAATACTTAACAAATACCTAAATATTCCAAAAAAGAAAAACGATGTAGTAGTCCGGTCCGGCTTTCAAAATGAAACAGAAAAAATAAAATTCTCGCCAAGAACATCAGTCCAAAAAATTTTAATACACAATATAATCTGCCCATCTCAAAGGGAAAATCAGGGAAATAGTTTAAGTCTGTGTAATGTTTAATTAAAGTATTCTCAGATTTCATAAATTTGTCAGTAATATAAATAAATATGTAATTGATATGTCAAAGAAATTTTAGAATATTATAACCGTAGATGTAAAAAAAAATAATGTCACATCTGTTGCAAAATTATTATTATAATATCGAAATTTATTGCTGCTTCTTTGAAAACCATATTTATTAATTGTAACTACCTTTGTGGGTCGACGTTATAGTACACGCAATGTATGTAAAAAAACGAAATTTTACAAAAAAAATGTATGTATGCATACACCAACTATGAATAAAAAAAACTGTTGAAAATTTGTTTCTAAAAGTTGATTAAACCATAAAACAACTGTTCTTTAAACTGATATGATATTATGCATTTTCAGGGAAAAATATGAGTTTTGAATCATTAACATGTCATTTCAATGGGTTATTCAAGTTTCAAGTAAAAGTTTGCAAAACATCATGTCAGACAGTATCATTCCCACTCCAGCTTTCAACAGAAAAGGAACCCAGTAGTACCGGAAGGTATTTTCTCTTACTTGAAATATTGCATAGCTGCAGCTGTAGAAAGTGTAAACGAAAGGATGGTAAAAATGAGAGACGAGATGTATAAAAGTGCATTCATCTGGTAAATGTGTGTAGTGGGTTGGTTACACTTACACATCATCTCTGTGCCTGTGCTGCTGATGTTATTGTGATTGGAAGGTCCACATCCACCTTGAGACGTCATATAATTGTATTGCAGCTTGCAACAATACAATAATGAATTTTCACTATTTAATGTAATTTTTCTCAAAGTTGCTCACAAGAACACTGATTTTTTTCTAGTGTTTTTCGAGCTTTCGGCTTACAACGTAGTCGGCAACGTCAAATAAGTTTTTGTTTGTCATTGAATTTTTCAATCCTATTTGTATGACAGTGCTGGGCTACTACTTAGGAGGTTATCTATCAAATTTAAGTAAAGTTAAAGGGTTAGTTTGAATTGTTGGCTGTGAAGAAGGGAAACACTGGAAACTTGGACATCAGCGTTTGTTTGCTATTTCGAGTTTTGGATCGCGCTTCTTAGTACCAATCATTTGTAACTTTAACTTTGCTTTTAAATTTTCCATCATGTCGCACTTATTTCAACTGGACACTGTGAAATACGTTTGCTGCTGCGGCAGCTTAAAACCAATCTGTAACGTATATTTTTGTCGACATTGTTTGCGTCTCCGCTGTCACTATTGCGTTTCACACGAAGTGGATTCACATTACTGTGGGAATTGTTCCGAAAATATGCCATCAGCGGAAGCAAAGCAAAAGAAAAACAGGTAAGGCTTTTAAAGCTGTAACTGTCAACTGTTACAAGAATGACAATATGGCATTGACATAATATGTGTCTTGATTGTTGTGCTTCTGATTATGTAGGTGTGGAACTTGCTATGATTGTCCAAGCTGCAAACAGACGTTATCTATAAGGGCGACGACTATTCAAGTACCTTCGGAAGATGATCCGGAAAAGCTGATTGCAAAGAAATTGTACTATTTAGCATGTGGCTTTTGTCGCTGGAATTCTAGGGATGCTGGACTACCTGATAGTCAGAACACGTCGGGACCTTGGTCAGAACCGGAAAATCCAATGTCGCAGCAAATTACAGACATTAGCGACTACTTTAGAATGCTTGCCGTTCGGGAAAAGAATTCTAAAGACAAAAAGTTTGTTCAGAAAAGCAAATACTTGGCAGCGGTATGTTCGTTATCTGGAGTGCATAATTATAGTTAAGACTTATTTCCTACTTATTCTCAGTATTTACGCACTAATATCATTTAATTTTCTAGGGAAGGCATGGAGTTGCTCATTTATTGCCTAGAAGATATCCAGTTTCCCTTCCTGAGGAAATTTCTAAAGCGTTACCCCCTCCAGTGTACGTGGCACCAACGGAGGGAATGGAGGATTTACCTGAGATGTCGGAAAGCATTTATGAGGATGAGCTGATAATTCCAAGGAGTAAGATCTCACGTTTCATATTTTATACAATTATACAATCAGGTGCATTGATTTTTAAAAATAAATATATCATTATACTCACTCTTTTTTCCCGTTATTTTACTGCAGTTACCTCTTTGTCACAACGTTTGCGACAGTTAGAGACTCAACCGTCAGAGACATCCAAGTTGTTGCCCACTCATAAACAACTACTAGTAAAGCGTTCGTAAGTGTGAATGAATCAAGAATACCTATTTAATTTGTGCATTAATGATAATTGCTACACATGACATGAATAAAAGCAAACTGTAGCAGGCTGTTTACTAATCTTTTTAAAACCTGAATTACAGATTGCGGTGCAGAGTATGCGAACGAAACATAAGTAAACCTGAGTATTCGCCAGTCTCCATTAAATTCAAAATTCAGTTGAACGCGTACTTCCACGTTCCACAAATCCGTCTGATGACTCCTATAAACGAGCCATTATTACCTGGTGGAAAGGCTCGCATTGTATTGCGCCTTGCAAATCCAACTCAATTCCCAACAGCAATCAAGTTTCTTCCGTTCTCTTTCGTTCCTTTGAAGAAAGATGGAATTCCAGAATCAAAAACACAAGAATCAGGGTCCTTTGACCCAACTCGAGAATCATCAACGGACCATTCCTTGCCGTCGCAGGTTCCAACTCCTTCCAATTCGATAACCTTTGTCAC
>JAQIXW010001637.1:0-18399 GCA_034700685.1 Willowsia buskii | reverse complement strand
GATATTTCGAAATTTAAGCGTTTATCGAAGAAAATCTTAAGGGTGAAAGTTGTTCAGAATTGAATTCTGAGTCGACTATTTAAAAGAACTGGGGATTAGTTGTGACAAAAAATTAAAATTTGTAAATTTTTTTTAGGTAATGCTGCTATTGGCTGTAATTGTAAATGTTTAAGGTGACATGTATGTAAGGTGTACTATACTATGACTATTGATCAATAAGTTCAAGTTCCATGTTCATAATTAATATGTATGATATATCACTGCTATCAATAGGTCATGGAGTTGGTACTTCAAATTCTGTGGTCACTCCATCAGTCACAGTCGGTAGTTAGGTATTAGGTTTAGGTTACAATTTAGTTAGTCACCAAAAGGTAATTGGGAGTTTATGCTGGCCTGATCATGTAGCATGGTTGATGTTGGTCCCTGATTTACTCATGAAATGAAACAATTATCACATAGTCATACAACGATTGACTATCATATTCCAGCTCCAAGTTTTTACTAAGCCCAACTAAGTGCTTTTTCATAAGATTAAGTTTTAGGCAGCAATTATGAGACTTTTAACAAACTCTTTTGATGATATTTTCTTTACTTATGCACAATTTTGATTTTGTTTGTTACAGGTGGTTAATCATGGCCTCCGTCTGAATTTGTACCTCATCAGATAATCAAGATCAGGAGGATTCAAAAAACATCCAAATTATTATCAATTAGACTTGTCGCTGCGTTGTTTTTAATTTAATTTGTTGAGAAGAAGGTTGAATTTAGTTGAGTTTCCGTTCAGACACAGGCGGACACTAATTCGATTGATTGATCTTTCATTTATATCGTAATTGTAAAGCAATCATCGTCCTATATAAGCATCATAATAATTTTAATTCGCTTAGAGCAATACTTTTAAAAGTATGTATGTGTTTTGTTTAGAAAAAAATCACTACTTTAAAGAAAAAAATATTTAATATTATAAAATAATGCTAGATTCCTAGTGTCGCCGTGCTATTATGTACATACATAAAAAGTAGGATTTTATCATTTAATATCACACGTTTTTAATTGGACCCTTTTTATCTATAACGTTTTTCGTTACTAAACCATTTTACAATGAAAGTGTTGAACTTTGTTTTTAAAAGAGGAGTATTCGCTTGAAGCCACAAATTTTAATTTCATTCGACATTTTAAAAAGTACACACATATAAAATTGTTATTACTGTGTATTAGTTTGGTTCCTTCCAATTGGGATCGTTTTTATTGTTCGTGTGTATTTACCTTCAATCATAAATAAGCACTCTTCTTGATTTGCAACAAGTAGACGACGTCACCTAAAAAAAAATTTAATTCATCATTCAGCTTTAAAAGAGGGTGGTGTTTAAATATTAGTTGCCTTTATACGGAAATTGATATGATCTGAATATTATTGTATAGGAAGGTAGAATTTTTTTGTTTAAAACATCGTATTTCTCAACGAATTCCAAAGTCGTTAAAAAATTAACATTTCCCACTGGTCTTGCCTCTCGAGTAAAAAATAATCTGGAATCAAGTTTCACATATCAGGGAAACTGTCGTCGTCGTATCAGAAAGTGGATCTGCTTTCTGTACGATTTTAAAGCTATTTTGAAGAAAATTGATCTGGTTTGGGGACTGTTTGGTTTTTACTGTTAAAAACGGGAGAAGAAGACATCAAAAAAAGTGATTTTGTGCGCTGTATTTTGGTTTGAGGTTTATCCGGAAATTGGAATTGTTTTGATAGTTTGACTCCGACGACAAGTTTTTACTCAATTAAAAAAATAATTATCCACTAATTCATATAATGGCCAGTGGGAACAATGGGGAGATAGCGGGTCTTGGGGAAGCGGAGACTAACAAGTTAAACCAAGACTCTGGAACAACAGGTGCTTCCAGCGTGAAAGGAATTGATCAAGCTGCTGGAGGGGATGCATATTCCGCTACAAATAGTAAGAAAGATGAGTCGGCTGAACCAAGAAACATCCCCGCAGATCAGCGTTCAGCCGACTATCAGAAACTTATCCAATGTGGCTTAGATGAAAAAGTAGCTGCCAAATTGGACGATATTTACAGTACTGGTAAGGACCTTTTAAGATATAAAGTCCTATTAACATAATATTTGTTATCTGCTTTGAATCCACATACCCAGCTCCATGGACTCTTGAAATTGGGAGTAGCATGGCGTTAAAATGTCTAAACAGTGGAATATTAAAAGAGTTGACTAAAAACACCACTCGTGCTTTAAAATTTAATATGGCAGTGTGGAACCTGAGTTTTCTAACAAATAAACTCATTGTATAAGTTACTTTTATTTATTCAAGTGTAGTTTATTTTGATAACATAAGCTGCTATTTTGTATTTATTATGAACAACGCATTTATTTATCATTTTCAATTTATTTTTGTGATCTATTTTAGGGAAACTAGCACATAGTGACCTGGATGACAGAGCATTAGATGCTCTGAAGGAGTTTCCTGTGGATGGAGCTCTTACGGTGCTGAAACAGTTCCTAGATTCGAATCTGGAGCATGTTTCGAACAAATCGGCCTACCTCTGCGGGGTCATGAAAACTTACCGTCAGAAATCTAGATCCGGCCAAACTAGCGTTCCTCAAGTTCAAAGGTAATTGCCTATAAAAACTACAAAATCATTGATCAATCTAGAAATGTGTGTGGATATGCAAAGTAAAGTGCAATGTAATGAGGTTACAAGGTACGCCCATCGGCCATCTATTGACATTGTACAACTACGAGTAGAGTCGTTGTCCGATTAACCCCTAAAAATCCCCATAGAAATTCCAATGTAAAAAAATATTTTTAAACTCGTGTCACTGTCAATATTTTTGAAACGTAGAAAAAAATTTAAAAACAAAAATCTACTTCCAACTTTCCCTTTTCGATTGCATACGGCTTAATTCATTTTTATTTCGGCAAATCATATGGAAATAATCAGAATTCCAAGTGAAAGACATGTCCTTCATTTAAGATCTTTAGTCAGATTTCCCACGAAATTGTTCCTCTTTTATATAATTCTTGCGCTTTTATTATTCAACTAAGTAAAATTCATTCAAATTATCTAATGCAAAAAACATGACTACCTCCACGGCTAAAGTGTCAAAATCCGAGTCTGGCACCTGGACCGAGTCAACAAAGAGTAAAGAAAGCCAGGTGGATGATGTTGAATTCAATTGGCGAGTTCGACGAGAACCCATCATTTTTGATGATGACAGCTTGTAAATTGCTTCTTTTCATTTATCCATTTTAACATTTGAGTAGAGTCTAATCGTCTTCACTTGTACTTTTCTGATTTTTACAGTAGTCCTGCTAAGGGTCCAGACGAAGCCAAAATCAAAGCCATTCTGGAAAGAACTGGCTACTCTCTAGATGTAACCACAGGTCAGCGGAAGTACGGCGGACCACCACCAAACTGGGATACCATGCCTCCTGGCAATGGATGTGAGGTAATTAAAACGTCTTTGTCATCTTCCCTGCTCCGTTCTGCTGTAGAGGGGGAGTAGTCTTATGTATCCACATACCCAGCTCCATGGACTCTTGAAATTGGGAGTAGCATGGCGTTAAAATGTCTAAACAGTGGAATATTAAAAGAGTTGACTAAAAACACCACTCGTGCTTTAAAATTTAATATGGCAGTGTGGAACCTGAGTTTTCTAACAATAAATTACAAAAGAATTTAGACTAAAATAAGTTAAGTTGTAAGTAGAGGTGTGTTCGCAAAAATGCAGTGTCAAGCTTGTATTTTCAGGTCTTTTGCGGTAAAATTCCCAAGGACATGTACGAAGACGAGTTGATACCCTTGTTCGAAAAATGTGGTGCAATTTGGGACCTCCGCCTAATGATGGACCCTATGACTGGACTCAACCGGGGCTACGCATTTGTGACTTTCACCAATCGAGATGGTGCACATGAGGCTGTTAAACAGGTGATTTAAAAGGCTTTGTGGTCAATCAACCTTTTAACTTATATTGATTTCCGTAAACTTCCCCCAACGAAAATTATGTTTGATCAAAAAATAATAGAATGTAATAATAATTGGTAAACAAAAATTGAACAAATCTAAACTGTCGTACCAGATTGATGGTGTAAGTCTTCGAGTTGGAACTACGCCTTGCAAAGTTTCAGTTTGTCGCCCAAAAACACAGCTCTTTGTCGGAAACATTCCAAAATCAAAGGATAAGGATGAACTTTTTGAAGAGTTCAAGAAAAGAACAAGTAAATGAACTAGTACTCTTTTAGAAACAAACAACAAAATTACGTGCTTTGCGGTTTTATGTGCTCTTATATACATGTCAAGCAAGTGTAAATAATTTACGTTTAAAAATATTGTGGAGAAGCAAGCCCTTCTCAATGAAAATGAAAAAACCCTGAACTGGGAAAACTATAGATTATAGCTTTTGTAAATATTGAAAACACTTCTTCTCAAGATATTCTACTCTAGCCCGTTTCAGTATCAGTCTCTGTCACGCTTATCGATGTAGGAAAATATATAGGGGAACAGTCCTTTGATCAGAATTTAGTCTCCAGTTGTCAGTTTGAAGAAAAATCTATTTTGTATATAATTTTTTTTTGTATTCTCTTACTTTTTGTTGTGTTAACAGTTGAATGACTTCGAGATTCGTAAAGGGAAAAAGATAGGCGTGACGATATCATACAACAATCATCGTTTATTTGTTGGGAACATTCCTAAAAATAGGGATCGAGATGAACTGTTTGAGGAATTTTCCAAGCATGCTCGTAAGTGTCATTTTTCTCAAGACGATTTCCTCTTTTTCATTTCTACCAGCAATAACCAACCACAAGCCCTCCTGCCTTAACTACTTTGTAAAATGCATTTTACGCTTTTAACTGGGGTCCTCTTTCAATTCTCTACTAAAACGCTTTTGGTGATGAGTTTGAGCATTTTTTTTTTGTTTTTGTTAATTATTTGTGTTTCAAACTTTGAAACAAAAAATTTGTCCAAGTTTTTTAGAAGTGATGTTTTGGGTTTATTTTTAAATTTTTTAATGATTTATGTTACGCTTGCTTTTAAAATGCACTACCTAATAAGCAGTTTGCAAACAAAATTAACGATATTGAAATAACTGATGATTCAGGCGAAGCCTAATGTTTTTTATGTCTCCAATTTTACAGCTGGTCTTACCGAAGTGATAATTTATAGCTCACCCGACGATCGCAAGAAGAATCGTGGCTTCTGTTTCCTGGAGTATGAGTCTCACAAGGCGGCCTCCTTAGCGAAACGACGCTTGGGCACGTCACGTGTTAAAGTGTGGGGATGTGACATAATTGTAGACTGGGCAGACCCTCAAGAAGAGCCAGATGAGGATACCATGTCCAAAGTGAAAGTTCTCTATGTCCGTAATTTGACACAAGATGTGACAGAAGAGAAGCTGAAGGAGTCGTTTGAACCATATGGGAAGGTGGAACGTGTCAAAAAGATTAAAGACTATGCTTTCGTCCATTTTGAGGATCGTGATTCTGCCTTAAAGGCCATGAATGACCTACACTGCAAGGACGTGGGCGGTTCCAATATTGAAATTTCATTAGCCAAACCTCCGTCCGATAAGAAGAAGAAGGAAGAGATCCTTCGTGCACGTGAGCGTCGAATGATGCAAATGATGGCTCAACGCCCACCGTAAGTACATTTTAACAACAACATATTTTATTTAGTTGTTAAAGTGTACTCGTGCCAGGTTTAATGGTTGCTTTCAATACTAATTTGGTAATAAATTAAATTACTTTTAGGGTAATGCCTCCAATGCCAATGGCTCGCGGTCGAGGGATTCGTGGCGCTCCAATGGGTCGAGGAGATTTCGGTAAGTATCTAATTTTGATAGTTTTGTAAGAAGAATTTGTTTTAGGGAGCTATCAGTCATCATTGGTATGTATTAGGTAGGTATGTATATTTTGTGACTCAGAAATCAGTTCGTGCATTTTGTCCAATGTTTTTTAATGAAAATAATTCAATTTCCATCAGATTAGTCAGATAATTTTTTTTGGTTTAGTATTTAAAGTTTAATGTTAATGGAACGGATCATTCTTTTCGGCATTCTTTTTTAAGGTGCTCTAGTGCTGTAAAAGCTAACTACTGGTTTTCGGTTTTAACTTTAAATTATGCCGCGGTAGGAAGCATATTATTTAGCAAAAAACCATGCTTGACATAATGCTATAATTGCAATTAGCACACTAAATTAAATTGGGGTTTGTCTAATCTGTTGTACGGTTGTAGAAAATGTGAGTCCAACAGCGTTTGTTTGTTTTATAACTTTGATTTGGTATTATAGTGCTTGGATAATTTAATAATTCACCTTTTATCCTTCTTTTGTTTTGTTCGCAATATTTCTCTTGGTATCTGCTTTTATATAGACAACGAATGTTTTGATCCATTTTCTGTTGGATACGGCGATTTCCGAGGACTGTTGGGCGATCCATCCATGTTCGATCCAGAACTTTACCCAGAGCTTGCTGATGATTTATATTTTGATTTTCCTGGTCCAATCCCGGCTCAATCCGTTCCCTTTTTGCCTGCCTCGTCATCAAGATTCAATAATAATAGGCTTCCTCCTCACCTCAATCACCATCAACCCCAAACGGTTCGTTCTTCGCTCAATTTAATGAATGTGGAAAAGAAATTTAATTTTCCAATTTGGTTAATTTTGAATGATGGAAATTTTTTGTCTGATTACTGTGTATCAATAATCAGTGTCTGTAAGTAATAGTGTTTTTGATGAGTGCGTGCGGGTCTTGTACATTTGTATAGTTTTACCAATATCCTAGTTTTGATTTGTTTTTGCTTAAATGCACTCCCTAAACTTTCAACCATAAACTAACACACATCACCACCGCATTGTTGCTATTCAAAATCTAAGCTTTTGGGAAAATAAAGTTTAGGAAGCTACGTGGGAAGTAAATAATAATCGGGAAAAACGTTTGATAGGATAATAATAATAATGTTGTATCGTTTCGTATATGAAAGGGTATCTGCCAGGGTTAAATATGCTTGAGCTGAGGTTAAAGCAATAGATAGACGGGAAATTTAATTTTGGAAGACTTTTTAACCGCTGCAGGTTGGCCGTGGCCGTGGGGCGACCCGTCGTGGGGTCGTGCCGGAAATGGCGTCGCTAGCGGCCGTTGGGCTGATGGGACCGGGGATGCTTGGAACGGTGCAGCTGGGGCGGCAGGCTGGAGTTCTGCGTTCAGGACTGCAGGTGGACCGGCAGCTGCGCTTCCGTGGACTTGGAACACGACTAGCAGGACGGGCTTCAGCTCCGGTAGTAACGGCTGGAGGCCTACAGATCAACGGCCGGCCAAGCAAAGGACTCAGGGTAAATTCTCGACCAAGTGAGTTGTTTGGAATGTTTTTGCTAAATATTCCCACTTTGGATTGCCATTGAGCAAGCAATAATTTAACCTCAAATCATTGTTTGCTTTATTTTTTCAGAGAGCAACGGCAATAGAGGCGGTCGGACGTAAAGTTCTCCATTTGCCTTCGCATCATCATACAATTACGCCATCTCATCGTAATAATCTGTCAGTCTCGTAAAAATACAAGTCATCAAAATGTCTGTCCCCACGTGCATCTGTCTCTAACCATTCTGTGAGCTGTCAACATATTCTGATAATATATAGAAGAAACAGAACTATATGGGTCCACTTTCAAGAAGAAATTACTATGTCTGTTTAAAATAATTATGACTGGTCCAGTGCTGCTGTAGTAAGAAAGAGAGATAAAGAAACTATATATTGTACTATATATACTAAAGAGAAACCCTTTATATACATTATTAAAGTTTACTGATACGGAAAGAACTATACTCTAAAATCGAAATATTGAAGAAAAATGATTAATATGAAAATATGTAAAAAAGAAGTTTCAGGAGATAAAATTGATCAATTGCCAACCTAGAAATGAATTATTGCAAACTTCTAACTTATTATTCTTTTGTTGCTCGTCTAAATATCATTATATATTGTTTATCTCTGTGCGATTCAATTTTTTTCCAAAGGTTAATTGTTTTGTAAAAGTGCATTAAAATTCAAATGTAGTAGATAGATCATTGTAGAGTTATAATCTATGTAAACTGAATTTGGTCAATATTTTCGTTGACAAAAAAAACTCATCTTTAACTATGCATGTGACTGTTCTAATCTTATATAAATGTTGTTGGTTTTATCGTACTACTACACTAGCTTGATATTAGTTAAACGTGAACCTGAGTTATATGTTATGAGTTTGTATGGTTATGTCCGAGGTATATATGCATTTAAAAATCGTAATGTACCATATTATATTTCATCAATGGAAACAATTTTTGCAATGTGTTTCTAGAAATGAATCATTCATTGCCTCTATCCGACCAACTTGAAAAAGGGACTGTTACTACAAATTGAGGCGCTTTGTTATAGCTCTTAGTTAATTAATATATATATAAAAAGTATACATTACACTACTTCCGTTTTTTCGAAACAAAGATGGTGGTACAGTGATGCAACTGTGTAGAAATGAGAACTCGATATAAATATATCTATTTAGCTATAGCATGTTATATAAATCCAAATGAATATGTTTATCTCTTCTCTTCGTGACTGCATTTACTTCCATTTTAGTAATAGGTAAACTGTTCTATACATACACTTATACTGTATAGCCGTTGCAATATATGATGGCTTATGGTTTCTTGTAAATATATTTGATATATTCTTATGATTGAAACTGCAAAAGTCGAACTTGGAATACTTTGAAGTTTCGCAATCTGTCATGAGTGACGCTAGCGTTACATTATATTCTATATATTATCTCATCTCACTTGTTATATAGGTATGTAGTCTGTAAGTTACATGAACTGTTATTGTTAATAATGATGTTACTTTTTGTTCATCTCATTTTAATTTCTTGACGTCATCTCTTTCGTTTCGACGTTTTTTCTTTGTGACAAAGTATGATGGAGAGAGAATTTATAGTGAAGTATATATTCCTTAAAAAATATATATATTTACAGATCTCTGAGAGCTTGATATCTTGTGACCTTTACTACAAATATACACTACTACAGTACATTATAATATTCGCAGAAGTATAACGATACTTTTATTTAACAATGTCGTAGAGAGAAGTGTGGCATTTGTGAAATTGATCAGAAGAAAGTATCCTTCATCGGCATTCTCGAACAGACGTTAGTGTATACGAGAGAAAGAGAGAAAAAAATCCTTAGTTAACTTGGAATGTTTTGCGGGCTCTCAAATTAAAATCCTCTTCCTACAAGCAAGATGATCAAACTGCTTATAAAAAAATTGTATACATTAGAATTTTTGCTTTACACATTTCAAATTTCAAAAAACAATGTTATTTTCTTTTCAAAATTGATTTCCACAAAAAATTACACATAAATGTTACTAAATGTGCATAAAATCAACAGAAGGGTACTAAAACAAAGTTAGCTGTAGAATGTTAGGTTATACGGAGTAGATCTATTTATGAAAGTAGATGTAGTACTGAGGATGACGTGCATAAAGCTATATTATATATTCTATTAATGTCTAGTTTTAAGCCAAACGAAATGGAAACTATATATTTAACAGTAGGTTAAGAAAAGAGAATATATATCCACATATATATATATAAGTTGGTGGAGTAAATGGAGTTAATATATCTATAGATAGTTAGGTAATTGTTATATGAGAGGACAACATTTTTGTACTGGATATTATATATATAAAAAATACTTATGAAAAGAAGCATGGCAATGATGCATTGACGTTAAACAACTAAATTGCAAACAAATCAACAACGATAGAGTTTATACTATAAATATTCAAATAGGTATGTATATTTCAATATTTTTGAGACCATTTATAAACCCTAACAAATATATACATGTATTGATCGTGTAACTTGAGACGATATTTCAAAACGAACCGGAAGCCAAATCAATATATTCATCATTTTTTTGATGTATATGTAGTTACTGATAATGTACTCTAACATTACAACATATTAAGAATGCCAGTTGAAGAGAAAAAGGCGTAAAAGTTGAAAGTATAGCCGGGATAAATATATCGTTCTTTTAGTCGACGTGTACAATGGACTGCTATCTTTGTATTGAGTCATTGATTCCCTATTAATCAAAATTGAATTGCCAACTACAATATTACATGGCGTCGTGAATGAATACATGTGTGTGACCAATGAAAGTGTAATGAGTTTTGTTATTGTATGTTATCCCAAAAAGTTTTTTTTTTTTTGTCTCTATCAAACCTACTACTATTATTATTGATGATCTGATAATCTGGATATTACAATGAATCGCAATCGTCAAGGTATAACTGTGTTCTTTAAAAACTATATACTGCTTTATAAAAAATGGTATGAGAAACATTGCATGTGTACGTTGCAAGCGGAGATGAGCATGAGAAACGGTAACGTTTAAAAAAATGAAGCTGCTCTGTGTTGATATGTCAGAAGAATTAATATGCGACCATAAAAATATATAAGTATCCCGCGTGTAATCTACTTGCATGCTACAAGGTTTCTAAATTGTTCCTCTGGTTAAATTGTGCGAAAAGAAAAAGTTAACTGGATCGTGTGACAAAGATTGTTTAAAAAAATATTGTTAGAGTTCTCCCATTTTCTTAATAAGATATGGTTATTAGTAAATATATATAGGGATCACTTCCTAAATGTAAATGTCACGCTGTGCTAAAATCACATTTTAACACAATCATTTCTATTCTACACAAACATATTATAGAATTATTGCCTCTATCATCGCTGATTTAAAAAAAAGAACCTTTAGCTTTTACACATAAATGTGCTAATGCAGATAATGATTGAAGTGAACCATTTATAGAAATTTAGAAGCATATTATTCATATAAGCTATATTAATCAAGAAAGTAAATGGAAAATGTAATCATGTTATGAATCAACCGTTGTTAACTAGTGTTTAAAGTACTCTCAGTTATAATAATTAGTTATTGATGCTTTTTCTGATATAACAGTTAAAAAAATGTATAGCTTTTTTTTCATAGTTTGATTTTTTTGTGCAAAAGGAAGACCTATAAATATTTGCCAGCAGACATATAATGATACTTGAGCGTAAATTATAATATATTCCACCACCTATTCAATTTAAATGATGATGCACACACACACGATCAGTCAAAATTGTTAAAATCAAAATCTGATCATTAGGAAGACAATGAGGAACATCAAAAAAATATGTACGAAAGTAATTACGAGTAGATTGTGTTGGTGTTTGTAGATAGGAACAACTCTTCGTCAAAGGACCCATATCATTTGTTTAGTTTAAAAAAAAGTATAATATCGCATGAAACTACACAACCAGCAGCAGCAGCAGTCTATTCAAAATGTATGGCCTTAATTTTTGTTTTTACGAAGTTAAATAATACGATGATGCTGAGAAAGCAAGCAAATTAATACTTATCATTTGTTAAACTCTTTTTCACATTGTTAAATGTTGTGTATAAAAACATCTTTTCAATATCTTTAGAAATTATTAGAGTTATCATTATATTGGGTTTTATTGATTGTATTTACTGATAAATGAATAAGAATTATATTGGGTTTTTGGGAAAAATCAGGATTTTCAACTGTTTTGATTTTAATATTGTTAATAAAAGTTAGAAGTAAATATGAAACAATTTTATTAGAGTTAAAATATAGAAGTAAAATATGATAAATGATTATTACGTATAATGTGTATTTCAATCAATATTAAACTATGCAAAAGCAACACATTAGTAATTTTTAAGAATGTATCTGCATATTACAAAGTGTAATTTGTGTTTGTTTCTTGAGGGGAAATTTTTGCTGTAAAAGTGTCTTTTTTGATGATGTTAAAACAAGTGTTAAAAAAATGTTTCCGTTATCCGTGAAGCACCATCATGCTTGAAATGGTAAAGTAACAAAGCTTGCAAGAACTGGAAAGGAAAGAAAAAAACGATGCATGAATATAAAATTGTTGAAAAAATAAGTGTAAAAGCAAAAAAGATGCAAAAAATCTGTTGTTGATGGTATGCAGTTATAAAAAAGTACATGTACATGTAGTTCAATAAGTTCTCTTTATAGAAATCATGTTCAATTTATTGTCGGGATTCGGTATTTACAATCTTTATAGATGTACCTACACTACAATTAAAACAGAATAGAATTAGAACGAGAAAAGGGTTACAATACAATCAATACTATTTAACATGCGGGAGTATATTGTTATGCATTTGTATATGTAGTAAAAAAGAAAGGAAAAGAGAGAGAGAAAGGAACGTGTTGTTGTTTGTTGTTGTTGTTGTTGACCGTTGAAGTGCAGACGGTGCCGGTCTAAAAACAATTGAACAATTATTTTTTGTTGTTCGTTTTTATTACATAGTATACTTGTGTAATCCTCAATCAATATATAAAAAGTATAATCATGATGATGATGATGTTGTTGTTAAAACAGAAAAAAACTGAACATGAAAGAAAACAGAAAAAAATTGTATAAAAATCAAGAAAAAAACAAGGAATATATACATACATAAAATAAATAATGATAAAAGCATGATTTTTTTCTGAAAGTACATTGTTGACAAATGGCTACATCTTTATTTTTCTGAGCATCCATCAATTTCATAAAGCAAGAAATAAACTTCCATTAAATCGATGCAATTACTTCCATTAATCGTTTTTAATCCTCCTAAGCTCATACCTCAAAATGTCTTCAAAATCACATCTCTTAAATAAAACCCACAACAAATTGATCTTCATTCCGCAACATAAATTTCCCATTTATTGCAAACACATTACTATTATCCTGCTGGTTATTATTATATTCTGGACCCTTCACAAAAAAATGAAATATGCATGCATATGATACAAACCCAAGGAATCAGGATGAAAACAGGTATTTTTTCTCCAATCCATAAAAAATTTGTTTGTCACTCGAATGCACATGAAGCACACACCAGAGAAAATAAAGAGGAAAAAGTGTGTTTTTATTATGGAGAAAAAATGGAAAAGAAAAAGGGAGAAAGTTGCATATAAAAAGCAGGCAAAGTCCTTCTTTTTTTCTGTTCTTCTTAAGTGTGCGATGTTATAGTGGGAAAAATATATAAAAAAGCATGTTTTTTCATGAGAGAAAAGTGGCAATACGTAGAATGCAGCCGCACAAATTCATATAAATACATTTTTTTCTTCAGCTTTATAGATCACATCCAGGAAGTAATAGAGATTCATGTAAATGGCATAAACTCTGTTTGATTGAACGAAAAAGTTGTTGTTACTTACTTACCAAGGCATGCAGCGGCTGGCAAGATGTAATAGAAAAAGAAAAAGGGAATACACATGCAAAAAAAGTATATATAAGGAATGAGAAAAGAAGAAGAAAAGTTTTATGGCTCCATTAGAGATATTTATAACGATCACTTTTTTTCTTCCCTTGTTCGAAGCATTCAACTCTAGCAGCGTTAACCAGGCAAAAGCTCAAGAGGAAATGTGATGCATGTAAATATGAATGTATACGACAAAATATGTAATATAGTGAAAGCTCTGGTGAAAGTGGAGAGGACTATATGGGAGTAAAGAAAGGTAAAGAAAGGATGAATGAAATATGTAACTTGAAGAAAAAAAAGATTCCCTGCTACATTTTCTCTCTACCAATATATGATGTGCAATAATAATGTGCAGTTTGTGATCGAATGGAAAGATTATTTTTATTTTTGGTCGTGTTCCTGTTAGTTGCAAGTTTGCAATCTATTCTAATGTAGGTATTTTATGACTATTGGAATGTGCAGCAAGCATCTTTCATGTCTTGCTGCTGGAATTTGGTATTTTTGACAAAATAACGCTCTCGCAACTTTCCTAGTTCGTCTTGTACACAACCTTGTTATTATTAGATGAAAGACGATTATGATGATACCAATTTTGATTCATTGTACTATTCATTCTCTATTATCGCTCATCAACATCAATATTAACTGTAGCGAGGTGCTATATCGTTGTAGAAAAACTCTCATGCAATTCTGGAAAAACTCCACTCTTGTGGAAGAAATCTTATGTTATAGAAAAGGTATTCGTGGTAGTAGGTGATTATCGAAATATGGCAAATAAAAAATGGTAAGGAGGTTGAATCGGAAATTCGGAAGGGGGAAAATGTAGTGTGTATCCTGGCATAATGATCATCAACATGAAGAGCTTTTTTACTTTATTTTATGCCTGCTTGGGCACAGAATGAATGTAATGTAATTCTTTGGCAGTGATCATAAATCGTGTAAATTTGTGACTGTATTGAGGAATTTGCACGTGTGTTTCTTTGTGTAGTAGTAGTAGCCAGTCATCCACATTCAAACCTTTCATGTCGACATGTTTCCAACCTGGAGTAAAGTATGAGAGGAGCCAGAAAGAGTCTCGCACACACAGGTTGGTTGCCTTTTCCCATGGAAATTTTCCTCTTGTATGGAGACAGAATTTATAGAAGCGTTGTTTCAGCACGGATAAAAAAATGTAGATTATTTGTGGAAACAGAAGTGTGCAAATGGTGAAATTAAAATAGAAGCGAGTAAATCGTGTGTAGAGCAAAAAGACATCTCTAAGAAAAAAAATAACTCCTAAATTCCAGCGTCCCTTTTTTTCTCCTGCCAACAAAGTCCACTTGAGTTTTTATCTACGTGGACTTCTTCATGTCTTTTTTAAGTCTTTTCGCTTAAACGTGAAAGTCGCAACATCAAAAAATACTTGTCTAAATCCCATATCGTCTTTTTATTCTCTACACACGGTAAAAAGAAAGACCAGAGCAGGGAAAGAAGATAAAACAAAAAAGGAGACCTGAAATGGGTGGCGGCATCAGCTCTTTATTCGGTGTAACCGACGACGAGGTATGTACAACGGGGAGAAAATTTGTCTCGATTATTTATGGGATACTAGAGAAATGCTTGTGTTTGCTACTTTACATCACGGAGCGGTAGAGAGAATGAAGAGAGAATTATTATAAAAAATGTGTTTCGGTAGTTGTGGTGGTGGTTGTAGTAGTAGGAACTTGTGTGTGGAGTAAAAGTGAGTATTAGTAGAACAACAAGCGTTTCTTTATATATTATGATTATACTTTCCCCTTCTGGCATTTTTTCAGTCTTCAGAAGATTACCTGCAACTCACGGATTTGGGTGGCTTTCTCTCCAAGTACATATTCATCATGCTGGACAAGGACAAACGAAAGTTGGTCTCGAAGAAGGAGTATCTCACGTTAGTGAATCACTTCCGGGAGCAAAAAACGACGGAGGAGGAGCTGGACAACTTTTTGAAACGTCATGTGCCACAGGGTCAGTCGGTGGAATGTAAGTATCTGCTAATGTTATAGCTCTGATGTGTTCAAAAGTTAATGTTAAATATACCTATTATGTCTGCCTTATAGAGTAGACTTTTGAAATGGTCAAGAAAAAAGCGGAGGCTTTATTATTTGAACGCAAACGTATTTTTTATAGATATCAATGAAGCATTGTTCAGAAAGCTGATCATTCAACTGGCCACGGACTTTGACCGGAATGTGGCGGAGAGAATGAAATATTTGATGACATTATTTGACAGGGATAATGATGGGTTTGTTAGTGAAACTGATCTCTGCCAGGTTTATGACGCTATTGGGATTCAAGTACCGAGAGAGCCGATTCGATCTCTGATTAACAAGTATGATGAAGATAGGGACAACAGACTCAGTGCGAAAGGTACTTAAAGTTATAATGTTAAAATTATTACGGTCAATGATGCCAGTAATAAGTGGAGTAAGTTTAATAAAGCGAGATTAACGCAGAGTTTGAGCAATTGGGGCGTTCTGCGATGAGCAAGCTATTTTTCCGGAAGGAAGATCTTGGTTCACCTGTGGATGCATTGGTGGCAGACGCGTTGAGGAAAGGCTCTGCCAGTTTATTTTCTGCCGCGAGTTCACACCCCAAACCTGCTAATGAGGAGGAGAAAAAGGCAGAAGACTTGTTTAACAATAACTACATTCCTAATCCGGACATCAACAATAATCATGTTACAGCGGGGTTCGCGGTCGTGGATAATGTCCTTGGAAAGCCGGTAGTGTTGCAGGATCTGGATACAGCATCATCCCTCTTTTCAAATGTTAATGCTACCGAAAGCGAATACCAAGAATTAGGAGAAACGAGGACTAACAATGTATATTTTTCAGAGATTGGAGAAAGTACAACAGGCATGCCGGGAGTATTAAGTGAACTGCAAGTTGAAGAACAAGATCTGGTGTCGTAAAAATTTCAGTATTTCATGTAGCATAACATTTTTTTCAAACAAATTCTCGTTATTCATTGATCAAGGGAGTCAATTAATAGAATAAAGATTTACTTCTTTCATGATTGCGCAATATAAAGATGTGTACGAAAAGTACTGATCATTTTTGAATTTATGAAATTGGGTTGTATACCATTAAACCTTGTTTAACATAAGTACCTGTCCATACGACCCTGATCCAACGTGAGAAGCAATCTGATAGAAAATCATTAGGTGTCTTTTTTCACAGCATATAAGTGCCATCCATGTCTACACAAGCCTACTATGCTTTTGATGATGACGATGATGAGTTGTGTCAGTTTTTCCGCCTACCTATCATTATAAAAGTGTGAAAATGTTCACTTAACACGTTTTTGCATGAACGTCATAATCAGCTCAGCTTAATAGTCTAGTGCACACGACACTTTTACACACATATACCACACAAAGAAAACGGAAGTCTGTGTCGCCTGAAGGAGAAACTGGTTCTTCTGAAGTGCAAATCATTACATCAACATAAGCTTCAATCATCATATTACATAATCATCATTATTAGTACTTGTTTGTTGTTACAGTTGTGGCGACATGAAGTGGTGGTAGTAGTTTTCTCATTGTTAGTTGTATTATTCATTCATTGATTGGTTGTGTGTCTTTACCCAATATACTAGGCAATAAGAAGGCTGATAAGAAATTTAATGATCGAATGCGTCCACTTTGTTGGTAGTAAAAAATGTAACCATATTTGTAGAGAAAATATAGCGTGATGTTTCACTAAAGCTCATTTTGCTGGAGCCTTTGATGATTTTATTTGGTCGTTATTTTTTTCGCTTTTGACTAGCATGCATTATGATAGTGAAAGTTGTGATGTGTGGGGTTTGCAAAAGGAGTGCGGGTGCTATTAGTGTTGTAAGGATGGTTGGGAATGAAAAGAAGCAGAGCCAGATTGTCATTTTACGACTACATTGAAGCATATCAACTCATATTTATGAGTTATGCTATGCATCTCGGCAGCTCTAGGAGAGTGTGAATGAGGCAGAAAGAAACCAATCTGGGAAAATGGTTTTCTCTGCAAGAATATTAGTATCGCTAGTGTAAATAATAATAATAATAACCGTACATAATATCACGTCTCTTGATTTCATTATCCGTTATTACCACACACTATACATTAGCACTAGAATGATTTGTGGTCTGGTGTGAGTGAAAATGAGCATGAAATATTTACTAGCTGCACTACAGATTATATTTATGAAATGCAAGAGTATTTTGGTTTCTGTTTTCACACTCGATCGTGGCTTTCATATTGATATTTTATTATCCCCTGTCAGTTCAAACACAAATGACAATAAAGCATGTTAGCTCATTTTAGTGATGATAATATTTAAAATTACGTTTTCAAGTTTTCTTTCAGTTTTAAAGCATTGTCTGATCATTCGTATCTGAATGAAAATATTATTTGTCTTATTATTTATTTTCAAAATTCAGTATTCCAAAATCCAAAAGTCGAGAATTATCTCGCTTCTCAGCGTCCCTTCCCCTTTATGCTTGGTTATATTTTTATTTGACATGTCATAATCAAAACAAGTTATCCAAAAAGTAAAGAAAGGGAAAAGAAATGGGTTGCCAAACAGGAGAAAACCCTCTTTCTGTGTTCGTGCGTGATGTCGTCTCAGTTCACAGCGGAGTCAGCAGATGAAATGCGGAGCGGAGAAAGGAATCGTGGCGACTGGTACCGACTGAGACGATTACTCAAACACTACCACTGTCTACTACAATGCAAAACGCATGATAAATACAACAACACAAAGTTGCACTTGGTATTATCCATTTTCATATGTACAAGTAGAGACTTTCTCAATTCCTGCCTTCTCAGTTTTACATACCAGTTACAGCAACCACAATATCATCGTGTGCTACGCTGTATTATGTAGCAAGCAGAAGTTTTTAAGTTGAAGGGCCAAACGCACATAATATCTTCCCATCTTACACCTTCTGGTAAAGATGGATGAAATAAAAGCATTGTATTATTCACAAAAATTCAGCAAACTGAAAAGAGTGGGGTATTATTAGATGCGAGTCTATGTATGCATAATAAAAGGATATTTTTTTT
>JAQIXW010001636.1:0-18403 GCA_034700685.1 Willowsia buskii | reverse complement strand
ATTCGAGTGAGGGAAGTATTACGAATGGCTTCAGGTGTTGGCCAACTTTGCATAGAGTATTTGTTTTGAGCTCAGAATTTATTTACACCAACTGCTCGATTTTTGATACTTACTAAAAGTGCTATAGATAATTTATTAGAATTCACCTATGAAAGAAATGTTGTGGGATATATAAAAAAGTATCGCTGAAATTAAAGACAAGAAAGTTATATAATATTATACTACCTAGTTGATATAAATATATCATGTGAAAGACATTAGGGTATATACGCTTATCGTGAGTGCTGTAAATTTAGCATAATATCATATTTGTCAATGCTGAAGCGGAAATTTAAATTGATTGCACCGCTGAAATCCATGTTATCGCCAACATTCATCCTAAATTCTTAACCAACCCTCTTCGTCACAAAGTATCAACTGTTCATGTAATCAATGCAATAGGATTCCTTTATTCACAGAGAAATGAAAAAAGTTACTAAACCATTGTCAATGGGCTACTTACATGCTGAGGTTTATCTTTGTAACAGATAAACTCTTATTTAGAATGTGATACAGGGAAAGCTACTGTAATTTTCAATGAATCATGCATCATTCTTAATTTTCACATGACAGAGTCAAAATGGAACAAATGCCTCCTCTGGACGATACGGAAATTCAGGAGAAGATTCAAGCTGTGTTCTCAGGGAAAGTAGTGAAAGTACTGGAATGTGAGAAAAAATCAAGTTCGGAGACAGAGGAGCGACTACTTATAAACGGCTTTCCCGTGGCCTTAGAAGGTGAGGAAGGAGATCGAATTAGAGAAGCTTTGAAGGCTGGCCTTGTCCCCCCTTGCGAACTCCTCAATAACATTCTCATCAGATGCGGAATCCTCAAAAATCCCGTGGAACTTGAGACCATAATGAATGTGAAATCGACCACAAAGACAATGGAAGTTGTTACTATCCACGACTCCAACGGAGTGCTTCTCGACGAGAGAGCAAAGGAGATTGAAGAAGACGATGAGATCAGATCAACCAGCAAGGAAGTTTGGAAAACAGAGCGACTTGTCTCTTAAAAAATGGGTGACTTCAGTCATAGAGTTGTGCAACTTTATATTTCACTCTACCTCGTTTACATTACAATAGGCTTTAGATAAAGCAATTAATTACGTTACATTACTTTCTGCTAGAAAAAAAATGCTGCGATTCGCATCTCTTCAGAACATAGACTTATTTATGCTTTCTATACACTCCCGATTCCGACAGAAAAATACTCGTTCTTGATTCTCATAATCGGATTTGCACTTTTAGAAGCATTACGTAAGGATTATTTTCATTCATAGCTGATACATAAATATAGTATATAAAATACATGCTAGCTCTTGTAAAATTACTTAAAATGTTTGTCGATGGAGTTCGTTGGATTGTTGGTGACATGATCTGTGAAATGTAATAGTAATGGGTAGTTTGCACAGCACTAACCACACCATTGCTTGCACTGTGGACTCGGTGCAATTAACAATTACCGTTACCATTTTATTGGTATTACCATCAAGTTAGTTTCAATGTTGCAAGTATGTACTATGCATGTTTCACCTTATATGTATATCAAGAACATAATATAAAGACTTTGTTATTCGGCGAATGCATTGGAAAATTGTCGTTGTCAACATAGCCAGTAGGGATTTTAGTTTTGTGTTTTCATTTTTGTAATACGAGGAGGTTGTGTCAAATGTTCACAAGATGCTGAGATATATACTACTATTTTCTTTCATTTTGTTGCGTAAAACAAGAAAGTCTGATGTGATGTGTGAAGTCTGATAGCGAACAAGGAATGTAGTGGCAATGGTAAAGAGAAAAGTTCAATAATTGCATGGGGAATAGGCATGCACTAAGGATATATTATTTAAGCAGGAAAGGGAAAACTGTAGGAAGAAAGATAACTAGGGAATGCGGTTTTAATGGAAAACGCATTGAGACTGCCTGTCGTCTTGCATGAATACTTGCACAGTTTTACAGTTCGCATTTATATAGGACATTAGCATACTAAAGCTGGGTTTTGATCCATTACTCTTTATTTAGATTTATCTTTGATACTTAATGAGATTTCTCGAATTGCCTGTCTTTAACATGATCATCATCCTGTCATGATCATAACGGGTGGCATACATAATGTTTTATTTATATTTTTTTTTATAATTGAAATGTGCCTTGACTTACCGCTATAAATGTTTGAATTCTCTGTGGAATTGGATAACGTAAGGGGTCTTATTTAGTACAAGCTCGTTTTCGAAGTGCAGTCCTTCTCCATCCTGAGTGTGCCCATGCATGCAGTATACTGACAGTACAGAATTTTACGGTAGATTGCATAAATGCAGGTAGTTGATTTTAACTGGCGTAACATGTTTGTTATTTCTAATAAGAGGAGGCACCAATAACGTGCCTTTGCTTAGGTTTTTAGACAAGGATGTAATGATAACATTGTTAAAAGAAAGTTAGGTGCTATAACTACCGATTCTATTACGACGAATTTTCGATTTTGTTCCGTTATATTGCAAAGAATTTGTTTGTTACCTAACTGAAATAGTGTCATTAGCAGCTTACAGTAATAAGCTATGTATAAGTTTGAACGTTTTCCTTTTGGTTTTCTTTGAAACACAGTTTTCCTTACTGTAGGCAACGCTTCGGGGCATTGTGAATCGTACACAAAATATACCATTCTGTAACGATCCACACCATGTAGCATCACATACAAAGTAAAATTAGCGAAAGAAAATACTAAACCAAAGCCAGAACTTGGTCTAACATTTTTATGAATTTCTGAAAATAATATCGCTACTGGCCCAATTTACGGCCCCCATACGTTAAATACATGCTATGCATGTTTCAAGATAATATTCACGCAGTGGTGCTTTACAAAGACAAAAAACCAGCAGCACTAGTCCCAGTGGAACTTATAATAATAAGTAAATTAACATCAAACACGTTATCATACTTTCCTAAACTTACTGTGTATAAAACTTCAGTCGTAAATTGTGTGTAAAAATATGGAAATGGAACAATACTTTAATGATAATGGATAATATATCTCTATTTTATTCTTTTGTTTTTACATTCCACAGCCGCACAAACATTTCGTACTATTCCGTATGAACAATTATTGTAAAATAAATGTTTTTGTCTTACAAATGTGCAAAGCATGAATGAATATAATAATATATACACTTTTCATTTTTATGTTTCTTGCATAATATTTCTACTACTGCCAAAAAATAAATGGTTTGTGAAATTGTATGCCTGATTCCGTTCTACCTGTTAAATGTTTAATAAACTTATTTTCAGTGTTCTTACAATATATGTTCTCGTAGCACTTTATATTTTTGTGCATTAAATTCAGTTAAAAGAAATACAAATCTATTCACAAAAATTTATACAAACACTTATTCAATACTTCACATTAAATTCATAGGTAAGTTCAGATAATTGAAATCAAGGTGGAAGATACGGGTATGTTGTAATGATTTATTATTTTCTGCTACATAAACAGTGTGTGCTTACAAACATGCAATATCTGTATACATTATATTGAACATCCAAGTCCTTATTCATGCACCACAACTATATTACATAGGTATATGAGAAAAGAAACCATTTTACTTTCAAAGATTTACTGCCATTTCCGATTTTTATTGAATTGAAGATCGATCTCTTGCATATTACTAAATTTTTGCTCGTTCCGTCCCCTTCAAAAGTATTCCTTGGCATTTCCTATGCATTTGTGAGCTTTATGCAGATGTAAAGCCAATTACAAAGAATGAAAGTTGTAAACTTTCCGTCAAGGTCTTTTCTGCCAAAATTTTTTTCAGCATGCTGTAAAACTATTTTTCAGTAGTTTGAACAAGAGCCTCTCTCAATAATACAAAAATGATAGTTCTACCGTAAACTCTGGTAGAAATGCTCTTCATGCAAGGGTAAATTTGAAAGTGGATACTCGAGGCAAAGGAGTGGCGAAGTAAAAAAAACATTGAAATTTATGTTACGCTCTGGTAGCATAAAGTATTCTATCCCTTTTAAAGTAGTACTCTTACACTGCCGCAGTCGTTGTGGGTGAGTGGCTACGATCTCGCATGCTTTCAGCTCAATGTATATTTCAGTTTCAGTACAAGCAAGTCATACAAGCCATATAGTACTTCATGGGATTCACATTATGCTCCAGTGAAATTTTTTACTGAGAAAGCAGAAATACGTTGAAGAAAAGGAATGAAAATTTGGTCAGGAGCATTACTACGCAGGATGTTTTTGTCTTTGAATTTCTGTAATTCAATTCTGTGAGTTAAAAGGTAGCTTATGTAACGTCGTAAATATGTATGGAGTTGAAGATGACATGACACTGTATGAGGACGCCCTGGTAAGCTATATGTTTCATTTTCATGTCCCTCATTTTATGACAATAAAGACTCTCTGAAATGAAATAGGTATATACATACAGTCTAATTTTACTAACGCGAACAGTTTACACGAGTTTGGATTCGGTACATAGTACACACTATGCATAGGTATGCTACATCCAGTGACAAAAAGTTACTTTCAAGGATTAAACTGGCGCTTGGCTTATTTAAGTTATAATAAAGACTCAAGGACACACGATATTGAGAATGTAATAGCAAAGTAAGTTAAGGTTAGGATGCTATAAAAATTACGACTTTTGGAATATCGACGTGCATAATTGTGCTTATGGAAAATAAGAATATAACGTGAATCGCATGAACCCAAGATTTCCATTTTAATACTGAAATTTTGGGGCACAACCAGAGTCAAACTCCAACTAGAACAAATGTTCATTTAAGCAGTTTTTACCCTAGTAATAGTGCAAAAGTATTCCCACCGGAGTTTTAATATTTTAACATTCGGATCTACGACATCTTGGACTATTATAATCGATGCGACAATCAATAGTCCAAGATGCTGTGTTCAACTGTTACTTTATGATTAGTTTACGTATTACGTTATTTCAAATTATTTAGCACTATATTCTACCAGTCAGCAATAGGCAGCTGCATGGAACTCAGGAAAGGAAATACGTTAAAACTCCGTCGTTTTTTCAGCTTTTACAAACATAAAATAAACCTGGGATGTCCTAACTTCATTGAATGAAAAAGGAATGGTGTAATTACACTGTTCTTGTATTTCAGCCCTATATAAACTCCTGTTGTACGCATTGCTATAAAATTATTACTCCGATGGGTTTTGTTAAGCACACATCTGCTAGATGCCATTTAAAAGCCCAGTTTCTAAAACATCCCCTCCTGACTTGTATGAACTAAATATGAAACAAAGCAGTAACAGCCTTCGGCAACACTCTTTTAATTGGAATAAAATTATTTGCCTGAATATTGTAATCACAAATCTAAAGGTTTTTGCAACTCTATTAGCATCTGTGAAACCCATAAAACAATCCAATACAAGAATGTTAAAAAATAACCACCATCCTTGAACGGCTCATGGTATCGTTCTCAGAGATGAGAATGAACAAAGTTATTACAAAGCAATTCATTTGTATTTTACTGACATCTGGAGAACGCACATTTTAGCGTTGAGATAACAGTATTGTCCAAATAGTATAAGTTCCCGACAAGAGAGCTCCTACCATGCTATGTTCCATTACCAGCTAGTTCCATATTTGATACCAACACGAGTTCCCACGTTCCACTAGTATTCTTCCCAATATGAATGCGATCAGTAAAAGAAACTTCTTCTGCTTCTTGTGCACAAAAAGCTCTATTTTCATAAAATGTAAAAGTTCAACATAAACATTCTACAAAAGCATGTGAATGGGGCATGTCTATACTGTGATTACTTTCAGTACGGGTAAGGCTTTCTATTCTCCCTTCTATATTTAACAAACACAGTAATGTGAAAAGGCAAGAGAAAGCTTAGCTAAATGACAGCTGCAAAAATTACGTAATGCATCTTGCCATTCAAAAATTGAAAAATCACTTCCTGTCACAGTCACAAAATGTATATTATTTACGTGTACGTCTACGTCCCCCGATTCATAACAAAAAGCAACTCATGAAGTTATAATAAAAGTTTTACGAATGAAGCTCTCCCTACGGCTGCTGTACTATAGCCATAGTTCTCTCTCTCTCCGTGCAAACGAACAACGAACGCCAACTGCCATTCTCATGATGTGTAAGTAAGCTCTCTAGTAAACTAATAGCACCAAGCTCAAGAATGAGTTGAAAACACTTTTGTGCTCAAAAACTGCAAACAGAAAAGAGATGGAATTCTTTTGTTTGCTTATAAATATATATTTATTTACACTGTGAATAGTTTTCCATAAACTATCGTCAATCACATGTCTTCATGTCCCTCTTTCTCTTTTCATAAAAAGCCTCTGCAATGCTTGCTGTGTTGCTTTATTATGAAGCTTATATATCGGTATGATGTACGCATCACACACTTTCACCCTGTGCTGCGAATGAAGTAAACAACTCGTACATTAGGCACACATATGAAAGGATAAATGGGCGCAAAGGATTTCTATAATTTGCTATCCGTTGCTTTACTGTATAATATGACTGGCATGTCTTTTTTGAAATAACTGTAATATAAATACGATATGAATGGAAGACTCTTGGTTGGAACGAGAGATAATTTGTCAAAGTCTGATCTACTCGGCTTTCCAATACTTCTTAGAACATTTAACAAGAGAGCCGTCTTCCACTAAATGGCACTCGGAGCACAGAGAAACGTGATGAATGCTCTCTTTGTCTTTTCTCTTAGTAAAATACACGGAGTAATCCAAGAACGTAACGAATTTCTGAAAACCCAATGGCTTCCACTGGTTTCGTAGTTATTCCCGTTTGTCAGATTAGTCCAGAATCAAGTGAACAGAGAGCGTTCTCTAGTATACTCTGAGCATCCCTATTGCTGCAGCACTGGAAAATTTCCACAACTGCTTTTCGTACTACATTTATACCAGAGCACGACAACCATCATCAAATCTCTTTCACAACGAAATCACGTAATTGTATCCACTATTATTGCAGGAAATAATGTTATTGCCTTAATGGTATATCATCTAGTGAGCAAGCCACGAGGGGCACACACACACGCTATCAATTTTTTTGCAATAAATGAAATCTACTATATTATTTCATTGTATTAGGAATTTGATGATGATTATTATATGCTCTCAATAAGGAGCCAGAACCAGACAACCAAACCAAAGCCAACGAAGCTTTTCGATACGCAAAGTATCAGACACTAGATACTGGTACTGCTGTGCTTGCTATCATTATATTGCTACTTTTGTTCCTTATTCTCATCAGTCAACCAAACATGTAAAGTGCATATCTTCGCAAAAAAAAAACCAATATATAGCCATTAGATTATAAGAAGAAAGCAATCTCAGTGGTATTTCGACAGCCGGGTTAATGTTGTAAAGGATAGGCACGTACAATAAACTACATACGCAGACAGTTGGAGAATCAATTATTGCCAGAGTCAGCAGAGAGCAATGAATTTCAATGGGTACACAATGGGAAATAAAAAAAGTGATACAATCCTTTTTTCCTTTTTTGTTAACTTAATGCTTAATTTCTTTCGTGCCTTTATTATTGGAAATTTCAGAGGATATTTTTCATTTTGCAGAACGCTTGTTCAAATCATTCGTTTCTCTTGTGGCTCCTGTTTTTTCAGATATATGAGATTTTCTGAGAAGTGGAAGAATTGCCTGGAAAAGCGAAAATTTGGAAAATGACAAGAAATTGAGCCAATTGCTATCTGCCCTTATTTTTCATCAAAATGGTACTCACGAAAACAAATTGTATCTAATTCCAAATGTGCAAAGGAACGGAAAGAAAACGAACGATCAACTATTTGTAAACTATTTGAATCTCTCGGAACAAAACTTCACAAGCATAATATCATGATGTACATGTTATGCTTTTTTCCTAGTTTGCTACTGTGCCTTGAAATGTTATTACGGCAAATGTTTCCGCTTGGAGAATATTACAAAACATTTAGCAATTAAACCCACTAAAGTGTACTACTGAGATGACAAGGAAATAAACCATTGGAGCTATGAATATTTATGACATGGAGGACCGTTGGTCGTTTGTTAAGAGGAGCAAATAATATAGTACTTGCTTTTATAAATTTCAGTATAAAAACCACATATCAGCCACAGTTGACAGCAAGTTTGTGGCGAATAAATGCAAATGTCTGCTATTTTGCCCCTGCTCCCTATTCTTCTCAAGTACGCAGTCAGCGACCCCCGATGACATATAATATGCACAAATATCATGCCCAAAATGTAAGATGATCACAGTATCGTGTGCGTATAAAGACGAACATTAGGAAGATGAAACGATGATATTTACTTGTGAAATCGTAGTATTTGTTGGGAAATGAATGTTGTACTTCGCCATCCTACATCCTACAAAGCTCACTTGTTTCCCGAAATCAGCTTTTCTTGCAGAGATAAGGATATGAATACCATCGGGATGGGTTGAGTTGAGAACGAAAAATATATATTATCTGCCGTCGTGACATCCGACATGATAAATGGACTTGCAAAAACGTTCTAGATGCTGTGCCGGCCTGCAATGTGTGCACTCACTTATATTGTATGATAATATGATATAAAATCTTGATAGGCCTTTTATTTAGGCCAAGGACCAATGGAAGAAAAACCAAAAGAAGATGACATGGATGAACACAGAGACAACCATGCTGTGCGGTATCAGGTACAGAGACATTCATGCTGCATATTAGCCACGGCACATTCATCTTATTATATGCTTTCACCACGTCCATGTTAAAAGAATCCACAATCCACATGTCCCCTTCCAGACAGTTGTAAGGGTGCTATCAAAATGAAAATTTCTCATTACAAACAAGAACCGAAACAAAAACAAAATCTATAAAGATCTTTCTTCTCTCTTTGTTTTTTCCTTTGGAGGCTCTGCATCAGACAAATCTTTTGGTTTCATGTGAACATACCGAAAATTAATAATTAAGTTTTCCCTCGAGCATAAACAAACTTTTCTGGCAAAACAGTATGACAGCACAGCTTCGTATCAATAACCAAAAGGGAAAAACCTCCTAATGATCCTTACTACATTATACACACACATATGAGCTCGCTTTTGTCTGTGTTGAGATGAGAGACGGTGATTTACACAACTTTTCCCAGCTTTTCTTGTTTACATGAAATCTTTTGTCTTTTCATTTCAAAAGGAGCATATTATTCTATAAACTCTGGCTTTAAAATTTATACCATATTTTAGTTCTAGACACTCCAGTGCTCTACATTTACTACTCATATAAACGGAATACGATGAAAAAAACTTAAATAAAAGATTTACAATCGAAAATGAAAACTCATTTTGGTTATACTGTTTCTACACCTCCATAACAAAGGATGCACAATAACTCGTGTAAAACCAGCGAAAGTAAAATAAAAAAGCTCCAAATTTTACATTTTTCTTAGTGGAAAAAAATAAAAACTTTACATTTCCCGAAGAGCACAGTACCGGTTACAATACAAACGCCCATCTCTACGAAAAAATAAAGCTCGTCCGACCAAACTACCCTTACATGATGAACAATGAAGACAGGAATTACTCGAGTGCCAAAATGTGCTCCCGCCTTGAACATAGGGCTCCTGCGGCGAAATCCTGGATTGGCACGTCCTGCAATGCTGAAAACATGGCAAAAAGGTGTACTACATTAGTTTCGTGTTTATTTATTCATTTTTGTTATTGAAGTTTAGAATCTTCTCGACTGACACGTCAAAAGCATTTTTTTGTAAGTTGTGAACCAACACTTTGGAAACTCTGTTTTATACCTTTGGAAAATGTTTTTCATGGCATTGGAAGCAGTAAGCGTGCCTGTTTTGAGCAAAAACGAATTTCGTGTCCACCAAAGGTCTTGTGCAAGCTTGACAGGTGAAGTGGTGTCGATGCCAAGAATTGCCTGCTGCTGACGTGTATGTTGAGTCAAAGATGAGCTCTTCACATTTAAAACACTTTGGGATGTTCGCCACACGAGAAACACACGACATACAGTAGGGCTCTTCGTCAAAGAAATTGTGATCAGCTTGTGACAGATTCTTTTCGCAAGCATAGCATTGGAAGCAATGAACATGCCATGCAATTTCAAATCCGCCATTGGAATAAAAGGCTGCTTCACCTGACTCAACGATCTTATGGCACTTGTGACAAATATAAAACTCTCTTTTCCCTCTGTGCGATTCTATTGTAGCGGAATGGTTCCCTCTTCTTTCCTTGTCACTCAAAGTTCGCCTTTTCATTGTTGTCGTTGTTATCGTTTTTGCTGGAGCAGAATGACTCGATCTTTGACTGCTTCTATCATGATGATTTTGCACGTGTAGTTTATTGGAAGCATTTGTGACAGAAACGGAGTGTCCAATAGGCTCAATACAAACATTTGAAGGAGTCGCTACCATTTCATCATATTCTTTCGACAAGTTGGCTAAAACTGTTTGATCGTCTTCTGACACCTCGTAAGATTTTCTGTTTCTTCTTCTATGCATTTCTACAGCATTGGGAACCATGTCGCCACATGTGTTAGAATTTTCAACTTCATCTGTGAAATTTTCTTAAGTAATGTTTAATGGTTATGATATAGCAGCAAAAAATAGAGAAACATTCAGGGGGCATCAATAGACATACCGTTTCCAAATACGCTGTTAGTAGTTGGTACGGATATCAAAGCTAAATAAGTTGACTCTTTTTTATCTAATTTTCCCCCATGTGCTAATTCGCGAATCAAATCGACATTTGGTTCGTCCTCTGTGGAAAGTTCCATTTCAGGAATAGTTTCTGGAGGAGCATACTTGCTGCTGTTTTTACTCCTTTCATTAGGTATTGCCTTTGCGTCATTTCTAGCACCAAAATTATGGTGTTCAACCACTAGAAGGTCCTGCGTGGACTCTGATCGTTTCAACTCATGAGGTTGCGACCCAATTCTATCTATTGGGGACTTCCTGTGCTTGAAACTATTACTGTCAGAAGATTCTTCTTCTACTTTCTTCTTTATTTTTCGGCAATGGTCAGAACGATGCGACGAATTGAGTCCAAACTCATTCGGTGATCCTGTGGATGTTTGAATGGCAGCTTCTGACGTTTTATTATTTTCTCTGCTTTTGTTACTCTTGCATCCTGTAACACAGTAGAACCCACCGTCATCATCCTCCCGCAAGAAATTCTTATGATTTCGTGGAAGAGAGCTTATTTTTGAAGGAGCTGAATGTCTTCTTTTGCTCTCTTCGTGATGACTTCCTGACGCAGTTTGACTGCCAGTAGAGAGCATTAACTGCTCCTCATGTGACTTTTTCCTGAAAATGAAAGCCTTTGGATTTTCCACATCCAACGATAAAGTTGTCTTTGCTCCTTCCACACTACTCGCATTATCGTCTTCACATTTTTCAGTAAATGAGGGGTTCATTGTCCCAATCTGGGTTTGCACCGTATGAACAGTAGTCGCAGCAGGAAAATCACAACCATTGATTTTACTGACTTCTTTTGATCTGTCTGATAATGGGATCCCTATGTTTACTTTCCATTCATTTTCTTTGGTTTGTTCCAAATTTTCAATATTTGTCACAGACTTCGTAATCTGTGGCCGCGTAGGATGCCTTTCCATTGGTTTTATTGCCGTTGTATTGTTAGCCGAATGAGGGCGAGGGCTGCTTGAGTCAAAACGTTTTCTGTTGACATTTGCCACAATTTCATCAGCTTCGTCTTCAAATGATTTCCTAATGTTTTTTACTTCAGACTGAATTGAACGTGGTGGTTTTATTGAGTTCTCTGCCTTGAATGTATTTTCTGGAGAAACATGAAAACCAACGGGTACTAATGCTTGCTGAGCAGACTCTGGTGACTTTTCCATTTGTGTCAGTTTGAATGGATTGGTTGAATGAAAATTATACTTTGTATTTGTCGAATTCTCTGACACAGATTCATCTCTATGCTTTTCAAATTCTTCAGTAACATCGGTAATTTGTGGAACGTTGTCATCAAAGTATTTGGAATGTTGTTGAAATGAATTAGTAACAGGATCCGAGTTATAATATTGCACTTCATACGTTTGAAGTTGGGGATATGTATACAAATTATCATTGCCTGCACTTGGATTCCTACTACTTTGAAGCGGCTGTAAGGTGTACGAATAATTTTCTATATTTTCAGGTACTTCGCTCTTGTATTTCCATTCATATTTCTTCTGATCGCCTAATTCTACAGACTCTCGTTTCCAGTTTGTGTAGTCAGTTGTGTCGTCCATTAAACGACCGGTCAGACTGTATCGTTTAGCTGAATCTTCTATAGGCTCAGAAAGTGACTCCCATCTAGCTGTCATGTTCTTCACGATGTTTTTGACATGGAGGAACGACTTTGAAAAGGCTGCTCCAACTGGTGGGGGTGTCTTGATGTTGAAGGGATTATATGGAACAAGTGGTTCAGTTTTTGTTTCACTGATTTGATAAGTTTCAGCAAATGAAATTTGCGCCACTTTTTTGTGTGGAGAAGTGGTAGGGCGAGCAAACTTTGGTAAGTTATCGTAGTTGTGAGTGGTAGAAATAAAATTTGAGGCATCACTATTGGTGGGGTTGGTTTTGGCGAGGGTGTTACTGTGTTTGGAATGACATGGACATCGGCACTGGCACGTGCCTTGAGGTGCAGTCGAAGTCTTTTTGTTTTCCATACGATTAAGGAATAAACAGGTAATAGTTGTCCTTCAGTAACAGTATTTTCTATGCTAGTTTATATGCTCTTGTTTTTCTTGGCAAATAAGTCGGCTTTATGGAGGGGTCCCAAAGGGCCAAGCAAAGGTTAAACGAATTATTTTTCTTACAATAGCTTTTACTTTCCTACGACAACAAACACGGGGCATCTTGCAACCCTCACAAATGGTCAGCCACAATAGCAGCTTGTAATTACAGTGTCAATGTCAAGTCAGATTGCATCCTGTCACTTATATCTTCGTTTTATAAAGGGATTAAAGTTCTCAACATATTTTAGATTGTACTGCTACACTCACCTCTCAAGTAAATATTTAAAAATATAAATGTTTCATTTCCTAGACTGTCATTTGTTACTGCACATACGCAATTTAGCGATAAAAAATTTCAAAGCAAGAGAAAGTACGTACCCGTATTTACAGACGTCGTAGTCATAAGTCACAAATAACAAGTACTCTAATTCAATCAGGAACTCACGTGTATCGTGTTACGTCATTTGCAAATTTTTGTTGGTAAATAATGCAGCATAAAGTTTGTGGTGGTGATGAAAGCATTTTTTCCGGAGCATATTTATATACTACTATGTTGTATGTAGCTCAGTAGCTCGTTTCAAATAATTGTACACTATAGACGTTTGGGGCAAAATATTCAATTACCTTCACTTTGAATTTCTCTCGAAGGTTGACTCAAAATGAATAATCCAAACCCTTTTGGGGTTTGTTTATGTAGTATTCAATAACGGTTGACAGAAGCAATTGAGGAAAAATGTTATGTTGCATAACTAATTTGGTCGGGTTGCAAGAATCTTGAAAACCATCAGAAGGCACAATTATACTACTGTCAGTATTTACAAATGATGAAACATGAAATGTTTATTTTGTTGCACAACATACCATAACAAACTATTGTCTTTGTTTCATACACAATTTGAGAACATGCTATTGTCTTGCAAAAAAAACCCAAGAAAAGCCTTGTAATGCGAATTTATAATTTGCCACACTTTGGAATAAAATTTACTCTTTGGATAAATACAAATTGCAGAATTACTTAGTGTCAATTATTTTAATACACAAAACATGACAAACTTTCAAAAAGCATTTGCCAAGTTTATTTTTTGGGCACAAGTATTCGGTAAGCTTTGGTCTTGAACACTACACGTCAACTCATATACAATCCATTGATTGCATTGGATTGAAAATAATTCATTCTCTGTCTCTGTTAGGATTCTATCTAAATCCAAGTGATGCTCAAGTAACTGATCCACTTGATTCAACTGGATCACCTCCGGTTATATCTGCGTTTGCTGTAAAAATGAGAGGTGTTTGTTCAAAACGTAAGTTTACTTCTCAAAAATGAAACGAACAAATCGATATTCTCAAGTCAAAGTGCATTATGGTATAGTGTTGCTTACTAAAAACGTTACATTAGATTTAGCTAATTATTATTCATTTGGAATGTGTAACGTCTAGCGAAATTCTTTGAGCAGTATATTTCAAGCTGTCCAAAGTCATCAACTAGCGTTCAGCCTCAAACTGACCCCTCTTTGTATTCCTCAAAGTTTTCTGTGAGTGCCATTATAAAAGTCCGAAAGCAAAATGACTTGCTCATGACCGAATTAATAAATCGAGCTATCTACAACAACAAAGTGCCCACTCACCAGCCCCAGTTTGGATTCGACTTACTCAGCACTGCACTTGCCATATATGCAAAGGTGTGTCCTGTTGTTCCACCATCCTTTCTCCAAACAGTGTACCATTTGTTTTCCTACATACACTGGAAGACTGCTCACAATAGAAAAGCATACTTGCCAAAAAGAGATCAAAAATGGATCTCAAAGCTGATAAACAATTGTACATTGAACATGAAGGTAGCAGCACTCCTCACCGACATCTGTAAAGAAACGGTATGATCCTTTAAAATTTATAGCAGAAAGCTTTAATTTCGAAAGCTTTTAAACATTTTTACATTACTTTTATGAAGGTGATGACTGTTAGAAATTGTACCTCATTTATATGCACAAAAGCTGAAAATGAGTTTCGTCTTATGAGGACTGACCCCATTGCTGACACTGTTTTTAAAACAATGGAAATGGTTCAAGCGATATGTTTTCCGTACTTCAGCGAAAGCTACCGTATGTTTCATTTCTTTAACTTGGCAATAATGGACACTTTTACGGATGACATCAAAACACGTTGGTAAGACCATTGTGAAGATCCATACAATATAAGTTATTAATGCCTAACTAAACATTAAGGACTTTTAGATTACGTTTATTACTGAAATTGGACAAGTAGCACAAGAGTAACGAATGCAAATCGGGTTTACTTTTAGAAACGTTCTATTAATTTTTCAATTAATTTCAGGGTAACTCAGCTGGAGGATTTCAGCTTTTGGAAAAGGCTTTTAGGACCCAACTTTGAAACTCATTTGATTAATCTGGAGAGATGCAACGAAGGTATTATCTCCGACGCAAAGTTTCATTATAGAATTCCACGAAATTCTTTACCGGCACGAATTAGACTTGCTGGAGCAGTAAGAAAGTTATAAAAGCGATTTTAGTTTGGATAATAAAAGTGAAGTTCAAACGTATAATATGCAAACTACAACAAACAGAATCTAACAAAGGAAAAAATTCACAAATAAGATTTACATTGCCATAATATTGAAGTTTTTTGACGTGCTGTGAGCCTACTTTAAATAGACAGAAGGCAAACGGTCGTAAAAAGTATACGCTTAATCTTCTTGTTGTATGTATGTGTATGCATTTGTATAGGTAAAATTATAATACTATATATGTGTACATAATACGTAAACATTTGCTATTTGCCATTCTTCAAAAAATAAACGCACAAACATGAAGAAATAGACAAGTATTATCCATTTCCTGATTTTCTGACTAATAAAGAGCCTGTTTTATGTAGTTTTGTAATTAAATTGGATCTCACAGATGCACCTTCATGTCAATATGCCCAATAGAATTTGCATGTTAAAAGCGTATAAGTGTATGTTTTATTGTTTTATAACACATGTGTGACACATTGCCATTTCTGGTGATAAAAAGCAGTGGAAAGTATATAATATGTGCATGAAAATGATATGCTTTGTATGCATCGCTCATTTCCATTCACTCAGTATACCAACGTGCGATTTCTATTTCTGGTCAAAGTTTGTACTCGGCATTTCCCGCAACGGAGTCCAAAGTTTTTTTTTGCGACAGTTTATTTGATTCACCATATTTGTTATTCTCCTACTACAGACTAAGGGGAAAGAAGGACGGATAGAGAATACGCAACGCAAGGAAATAGATAAAATAAAAAAACTTTATTGCCTTGCCATTGCATTTCTATGTCTATATGTGCCTCTCTGTTTTCGGTCCACTGAACCGTTTTTCTTGTCTCAAAGAGCTGTAGTAGTGGCACTCAGATTTCTTCTGTTAGCCAATGTACCTATATACAAAGTAAATTTTGGGAGGAAACTGTAAGCATACATGCATCACAATTCGCAATGCAGATGGTTCCATAATAGAACTTCAAAAACTCCCATATCAAGAAAAAGTTTGAATCTTATGCACAAAATGCAATGAAGTATGAGCCCGGAAAGATGTATCGAGTTTCTAATCGAAAGTCAGCATTCACTAGACCTAATATGTCCTAACAATATTATATCATCTTTGTCCGCCGCAAGTCGCAACATATCTAAATAATATTACCAATAATGCATCAAAACTATGATTGTCTTTGACTCGATCTGTACCGTGTAGTAGAGAGAGAGTAAGAAAAGCAAATCTACTTCATTTTCGGTTTGAGTGAGATTTCTCAGCATGTCTTGGTGTACTGGATGTTCCTAAACATTCCAGGAACTAAAGTAAAAGCCTCTTAATAATGTAAATGTGAAGAAGACAAGAAAAGCTAGGAGTACATCATCAAAGCATAGTATTTATCTATTATCTATTGGCAAAAGTAAATCAACATAAACAACTATTGACTACTCTGAATTGTACATTTCTTATAGGTTATACATAAAAGAAAAAGATCGAAGATGAAGCAGAGAATAAGCATTCAGTGAGCCATAAAGGTTTTCTTGGAATATGATTACTATTATGAATGAAATACAAAGGAAATATTCGGATATGTACCATTATATGGTTTTCCATTTGTTGGAAGAGATGGATAAATAGGAATTCACATCGCTCATGATGTCTTGTATTCCCCAGGAGAAAAATATATTATTATTGTTGTTCAAAATTCACATAAACATAAAGTTTTGAAATTGTACTCGTTGAAGTAATCGTGTACAATGTACAAAAGAAATCGTAAAATAAATTGACGTGTATATAGGCACCCAAATAACGGAAAAGTTGTTTACGCATTTAAACTACACTTTAACCTACAGGGTTGGTATATCCCACTTGCATTTAATGAGTTGCTTGTGAATGTATTTAAGGTTTTGGAATGTATCTCATGTGAAAGCTAATTTTTTTTCTTTGAAATAAATGAGTAGCTTGTTGTTCAAAGATGCGATACTATAACTCGAGAAAAGAAAACGTGAGCGGAACAAAAGCCGAGAAAAGTATTAGAAGAGAGTCTTTCTTTTAAGCTTTTATTATTGTTCAACCAGAAAAATAAGCACTTCCAATGCAAAAAGCATGCTAAATGCGAACTCTCGCTTTGTGTGTAGATAGAGACGAGATGGTCTCGGGCACAGGGTCACCTAACGACTCAAAAAATGATTTGTTGGTAAAATGGTGTAGAGGAATACTAAAACGAATGAGGGTAAAATAAGTTCTGAAGGCACCGGACATGTTTTGTTCTTATTATTTTTTATCCATTTATTATAAAGACTTCAAAACGTATATGTGTCGACAATTATGTTACAAAAGATTCTCATTATCTTTCATCTTTTATATAATATTACATAACTCATTATTTTGTGTTGCCCTCAATTTTCAATCCTTCTACACTTTTTGTTCGCGGCTAGTATTTATCTTAAGATCAAGATCAGTAGCAATAATAATATTATTATGTAATATGATTTGACGTATATGCTCTAGCATACTCCTATAAAATGTTTTAGGCGTTTATAAAAGAGTACAAACTACACATGCACAAAAATATACATTAAACATTTCTTATTCTATTTGGTTGACTGTCATTGAGTGCTTTTAGTATTACTTACTAATCACGAATTAATCATTAAAATTAAATTTAGTTTGCGATGCATCCATTATTTTTCCATTTTCCCTTCATTTTTATCCCTTAAATAGCTCTAGCGTTAGAAACATTTTTTAACTTTGTGAACTGATATATTCACAATGAGATTAGCGGAGATGGTCGATTCACACCATGTCGTTGGTCTTGCTGGGATGGGATTGTAAAGAAAATTAATGTAATGTAAAGTAATATGCACCTATAATGTATTAAAATACCAATGTGAAATTCATGCTTTCACTTGATTGTCTAGCCTGTTGATTTTTGCTACTGAAAAACGATTTCATGTATGAACAACTTAATGGTGTTTTCGCAAGTTAGATTCTGACAAGATACTGCTGGGATTGCGGTTTAGGGCGTTTTATGTTTGCCTGTTATCTACTTTCACAAACACAGTAAACTAACATACACATAATAAGAGCAAATTTGATGAAAATCATAATCAT
>JAQIXW010001635.1:0-18408 GCA_034700685.1 Willowsia buskii | reverse complement strand
CTTGCTCTAACATTGCTGCAAATATGGATAACGTGACATTTATGAAGCTATGATCTCGTTGCTTCTTATCGCCCTTCACATTTGGAAACAGCTTATGACTTAATGCCTTCTGCTTCGCGACTGCAATAACTACGAGTAGACAAAACGCTAGTAAGGAAATCCACGAAAATTTGTCAAAGCACGTTACAAGCTGCTGCAAGCTATAGACCCAGTTATAAGTTTCTTTGTGGCAACTTACGAACCGTAAACCTGTTTTCCGAAATGCTAAACCAATCTCTGGAAATTCAGCTAAACTATCTGCATTTTTCTGCGCTAATACTGGCACGAGAGCTGTGTGATACTCTACCATCCCATTTTCCCCACAACTACTAATCTTTAACATCTGCTTGTTGTCTGTGCGTTGTGTAGAACCCATCGACGTAATATTTGTAGTGCTCGGTTTAAGGAACATGATTACGTGTACGTCAATCATGAATAGTTTAAGCCCTTCGGATTTCTGACGAAATATGTTTAGAACTTTCAATACTGTTTTAATGTGCTCAAAATTAAAGTCCCAATATAAATTTGGAATTTGTGGGTTATCAACCAGCAACCAAGGTGGATCCATAGCTAGCTGCTGAACAAGTATCTCATGTTCGTGTAACTGATATTTATTTGTTGGTAGAATATTTAGGAAAATATTATATGCTGGTTGACATGGGCTACAATATTTGCAGTGAATTCCGTACCCGCGTCGTAATGTATCCCACAAGAGTATTGTCTCAGAGGCAATTGCAAATTCTGGAAATAACCAAATTGTTGACCTCCAAACCTTCAGTTGAGTGTGCTTAACAGGGGGGCCACTCTCATAAACAAGTAGATTATATCGATGAACTGTATTTATAATGAAGACTTTCCAAATGTCCAACGCATATTCAAAGAGTAAATTCATCCAAAAGGGGTCCTTCAAAACTATTTCATTCCGTTGTATGCTGTACATAGCTAGATTTGATTTTGGAGACGGAGGGTACAAGTAAATCCTTGCATCACACTTGGTGCTTCTATGAGTTAGGCCGAATTCTTCACTTAAAGTTAACTGAATGTAATCTCTAAACATTTCGCGTTTGAGATATGATTGAATTAAGGAGTGGTTGTTTGGGTGAATCTCTGCAGGTAACAAAGCGATCGGTGGTACGAAAGTTGAGAAGTAGCGTTTGAGAAGAATTGGTTCTTGCAAATGAGCGGGATCAATGTTAATTCCGGGAAAATTTAGTACATGAATTATGCATTCTGAAAATGTATTCAAGTGCATTGATATATCGTGGGATAGCTCTGAACTTTTTTGAAGTTCTATGAAGCTTGAAAGAACCTGACCACTAATTTGAAATTTTAACAATGAGAGGAGAAACACCAATGACCGTAATGTAAACATTTTTTTGTTTCTCGCCACAATAATTTCCATCTGTCAAATTCGTGTGCGCAACTGAGAAACAAACTTTGAACTTTATCTTAACCTCTGCAATTACCCTTTTCACCTATGTACAAGTTGTCAAAGGTATCAAAGAATTATAGACTAAGAATTGACACACTGCGCTCTATCCTAATCGATGTTATTTAGCAGTTTTGTCGCTCTTTTTATATTCGCTAACGGAGAAGTCCACAACAATAACATAACAAATTACCTAATACTCAGCAGTTCAAGCAAAGTACAAAATACTTTTCACAAAACTGCAATTTGAATTTGTCTACCAATATTGTAACGACGTTCCCCTTGAATGTAAAAAGAGTCAATGTTAGATGATCATGATTATGATGTCCTACTTACAAGGACTACATATTTCATTGACTTTGCAATGTTATGTAACATGTTGTAGACAAGAAAGACAAGAAATTAAAGATTGAAGCAGCAGTAGCTGCCGACATGCACACAAAACAACATATCGTTTCTTCTCCTCTCTTCCTCCCTATTAGCATTCTCATATATTAATGGCTTTCATATAAAATACCACCAACTCCTTAACAATATTGAACTAGGTTAACAAATAATAAATTTGAAATCTTTGCGTTCTTACTAGATTTCGATTAGATTGTCACTGGACCGTTATTTGTCTGTGTGAGGTCGATAATTATTTAAATACAAAATATGTATGTAATAAAGAATTTCTAAAAGTCTCACAGTTTTGACAAATAATTGGATGAATAATATCTAATTCAGTGATTTTGAATGTATTCGAAACTAACAAATGCATGTAAAGTAATGCACTAATTTTGTTCCAAAGAACTAAATGCTTTGACAGTAACTGAATGCAAGGAATAGCCTGTATAACGCGTAGTATTTCTTCAGGCTGTATACATTCTCGTTTACTATAAGACACTGGGATATTTCAACGTATAAAATAGCTTTTTAGTAGACACCTCTGCCAATTGACGTCATACTTCCTGTTTTCTTCAAATAATCGATCGTGAAGAAGCCTCCGGTAAAAGTCGTTTTAATGTCAACGCTTCAGCACTACGATACAGGCCATTGCAATATTATTTCGTAAATGCCTGGTCAGAATATGCCGCCATGCTATTTCGATGACTTGAGGTTCATCCTCCTTATCCTTCTACATATATGGGGGCCAACAACGCGTGGTTGACAGTAACTCAAACAAATACTAACACATAAAAGATGCAGTATTGATTTTGCTATCTACACTTCCATGTATTCCATGACACTGGGGTTTTGAAAGAATAAAATATCATTTGGATTTTGGATTGTCATTTCGACCAATTGACGTCACACTTCCTGCTTGGGACATTCAATCGATCATGAAGGAACTGCTGGTTAACGTCGTTTTATTATCAAGACTTTAAGCACAACGCAAGTGTAAAGTATAGCATAGGTATGTACAAAATTTCTGCTAAGCTTATGCAGACCATATTATTTTTTGGACTACTCGTCCAAACTCCTACTTCTTATATGTATCAGATCCACAGCTTCAATATTATTTACTTGCCTTTAGTCTGTTCACCTTACTTTAGTGGTTTCCTGTAGCTTTGCACTACAGGGAACGCAAACCTACAGCCTACAACTTATATCAAAATGTGATCAAGAGTAGACTAGCTATTTTTTAATTACAGATTCAAGACACGATATCATAATATGTGGCAGTGTATATAGCATTGGGTTGGATTGAACGGAAACCAAGAGCCACATAGTCGACTAAATAATAAAAATGAGAACTCAAATAAGTACATGTAATCAATACAGGAAGCTTAGAAAAAATTTCTACTCATCCTCAAACTTTACATGCAAAGCAAGTGCGTGCAGCAGTATAACATATTTTATTTTATGACCATTATGAGATGTAACAGCTTCAGAACTTTTTACAGATAAATTTGAACGTAGCTAAATCCTCATCTCAATCAATTATTACTCTACAAGTGACTCTTCCAGTAAAAAATAAGGAGTCTTTAAATTCATTATTTTCATCCCAGTATTTTTTAAATATAAAATTTTCTAATATATTTTAAGCAATAATAATATAAATCATGGAACATCAACTATTTTTGTCTGACAATACAGTTATTCTTTGTCATGAATCTCATTTTGGATACGATATTGAAAAATTTCATTCCTGACTTTTAAGGAATACCTCGATTTCAAAGATTCTTTTAAATAAAGTAGTAAAGGAGCAAAGGGGTTGACTTGAAAAAATGATTATAATGGAAATCTCAGACATAATACTTATCCAACATATTTTAAGAGGAGCAAGCTTGGGAATTTCGCAATTCCTATTTCCTATAAATTCATAAGTTCCAAGTTTCGCAAGGATCTTATCGGTTTAAAAATGTTAATATTGTCTTACAAATCGAAGGACACAGAAACCAATTCCAAACTGATCTATCCTAACCCATCATTTTCCAACAGTTCGGTTTCATTAGCTATTAGAAAATTTCCAGTTTCCTTATACGACATAAAAAACAACCAGATTGATGATTAGAGATTATTCTAAATAATAATTTTGTTGCGAAAAATACCTGAGTCAAACCTCCACTTCCATCCCAACTGAAATGATATGAGTTTCAAGATAACACACCTTAGATATCATTATACCAATAAAGATACTTTCGACTAATCGTAAGTTTATAGCTAATTTTACTCTAGTTAGGCATATTTGGTTTAAGGCTTTCGAAATTACGTAGATAAAAAATAAATAAGTTTATGTGACAAAATTTTAGCTATTCTACAGACTCGACTACAGGTAATTATCATACCCTCATTCTACAAATAAATTGGCACCTCGCATAAGAAAACGTTCTCTTGCTATTCATTTTGCTTCAAGATTTTTATATATTCCAAAAAGCCTGCTTATAAAAAGTTTATGCGTACTGCACATGCACCCAGGTCAATATGCACCATATGTTATGCTTTGTACTTTGGACAAGTATACCGTAGCTCAAAGAATTTAACAAAAGTCTGTCGTTTTTCAGCTAGGTCTATCTTTTCCACGCTTGGGAAATTCAAGCTCTGTCAGGCAAAGAACAATATGGACTAGCACCCCATAAAAACTTCTATTTCAGTCAAGCCCCCGAATTTTTCTTTCTTCTGAGCATGCAAAGCTTCAACGAAATAATGAAATAAAGTAAGACGACGAAGTACCCATTCTTGAAAAGCTAGAAAAAGTTTAAAACCTATTCGGAATATGCATTGGTATGCAGGTACACAGTTTTTAATATTTACAAAAAGGAAACTTTTAATTTCTACCACTAGGGTGGCACTTTGTTGGACTTCGTGGTCTAACGTATTTATATTTATCTCATTGCTCTTCGCGTTGCAACTTTCTTCACAGAAATGCAATAATTAAAAGCAGGTTGACGTGGGCTCGAAGGCTGTGATACGTATTTGAAATTAGTTTAGGTTCAAGAAAGTACAACTGTGAAGGAAATAATTGAAATTGTAGGTATCTTAAGCTTAGCATGATTTCAGTTACCTGCAGCATTTATTCGTGGTCACACGTGTTCCAAATAAACAGTCAGAAACAGCGCATTTAGTATTTACATGTAATAAAGAATATTAGTAAATAAAAAAATATGCGAGGCATTGCTCATTTCAACACTTCTGATCTTTCAGTTAACGTGCTTCAAGTACGAAATATCAGTAAGAAAAAAACTTACATAGTTCCAAGTCTTATCATCCAGAATTATTGAAAAAAATATTTAAACTGAACACATGATGCTGTTTCTTTAGTTTAAACAATATTGTCAACATGGCTTATCAGTGTAACAGTTGTAACCAAACATTCAGTTCTCGAAATGGAAGATATTGTCATGTGAAATCAATTCACGAAGGGATACGACACACATGCCAGTTGTGTAATAAAACTTTTGCGAGCGGGTGGAATCTATCCAATCATATAAAAACTCACAACAGCGAACGCGCCCACAAATGTGGATTTTGTGAAAAATCTTTTGTGGCAAAGTCGATACTCACCAGGCACGAAATAATCCATTCGAAAGAAAGGTCACACGAGTGTCATATCTGTAAGAGGAGTTTTCACACGAAGACCTTGCTTGTTAGGCATATGCTTGTACATACGGAAGAAAGACCTTTCAAGTGCCAAACATGCGGAAAATGTTTTAAGAGCAAGAGAGAACTAAATGGACATCAAAAAACCCATTCCGGAGTAAAGCCTCATAAGTGCTCCATATGTTCTGCGTCCTTTGGAAATATATATCATTTGAAAAGACATCAGCTTACACATAGTGACAAATTAACGTATGTATGTCCACATTGTTCTAAAAAGTACAGGGATCCTTCGGGGTTGACATATCATTTGAGAACGCATACGGATGCGATTCAGCGACGTATCTTCAACTGTGTGTTTTGCTCTATGCAATATAACTCACGCAAAGGATATGAAAGACATATTTTGGTTCATATTGGTGAGAAGCCCTTCAACTGTGAGATATGCGACAGCGAATTCTTAACCGTATCCAACAAATACAACCATATGAGGAATATACATATTCGGGAGAAGCCTTTTGCATGTAGAACTTGCGGAATGCGATTTATTCGACGAGCGGATCTCACAATGCACCTTAAAGTCCACCTGCCCCGAAACGATCCAAAACGGAACAAATGCAGTTGTTTATTTTGTGACATGAAGTTTTGCAGTAATATTGTGCTTTTGAGGCACATGCAAACGCATACAAAAGAGAAACCGTACAGTTGTGCTAAATGTGGGAGCGAATTTAATCGAATGGATGCCCTAGATCGCCATAATAAACATATGCACAAAATTGTTTGTCAAAATAAATTGTCAGCATTCACGTTTTTAGTTTAAGAAAATTTGTCTAGCCGTAAAATGTAAATGTATAAATAGAATTTTCTCTCGAATCGCTCAAAATATTTGATGTATGATTAGTAAATTTGACATGTAAATAGATTATGGATAAATTTATTGAAAAACATACCAACGCTTGAACTCTACCACGTACTCAAGTGGAACAAAAACTGTCAAAAAATTGGAAAAACTCAATTAAATAAAACCAGTTTAAGCCAAATTACCGGCATCGTCTTCAAAAAACATTGTTTTGAGATCATTTATGTAATCGCTGCCTCAATTAGACTTTTTTAGTAAATATTTCTTTCACAATTTCTACATGAAATATGGTGCAATATTTGTACTAAAAATAATAAATAACATTTTGACTTTTACTTAAAACTCCATATAGGCCAATGTATCCAAAAACTAACATCCAAAGCAAAACAAGAACCCGGTTGCAAGAAGAAGCCTAAATGCTAACTTTGAATGATTATAATTATGCAGTCAAGGATAATGATCTATGCAACTGTAATCTATTTTTTAATTAGAGGCATACCAGGAACACGCAAATAGGTACATGCATTAACGGACATGGAAATTCTTAAATTGCAGCTGGTACCGGTATTTTAAGTACCCTGATAAAATATATACTCGCCAATAGCATAAAAATCCTTTGCGAGAAAAAAGGAAAATTTCCAGCGTTTTTTCATAACCCGAGAACACACTGACATAAGCAACGGAATGGGCTCTACAAAAAAACCGTCATTCTCTGAAATAGGATTTTCAAACCCCAGTATTTTTGGGTAGACGGATCCCGTGATATTTAGGATTTTTGGTTCGTGTATTTCATTCCTACCATAGTGGCTACAAGAAAGGAAGTGTAGGATCGCACGCAGAATATTTTGTAGGAAATTTTTGGCATGGGGAAATGATATGATCGATATGTGAATTACGAAATTAAATCTTGAAACCAAGCATAAAGCTTCTAAGCATAAATTGTTAGCATTAGTCATGACTTCGTAACTCTGTATTTTGCCAATAATACTTTGAGCTAAAAACATCAAGTTATTCTTTACATTTGATCAACTGTAATTTTCTGTCTTGCAAGACGTTATTTAAGATATGCTAATGTATTCAAATTATAACTATAATGTGAATCTTAAAAGAAATTTTGAAAAGTTAAATTGCATGGCACATCTGTCATTAAAATAGCAGCACATTTTTATCATATGTTTGCTAAGACTGCTTCAACTTTATTAATTAGTTTGGTTAACGAGTACAGAATTCCTACATATTATTGAAGCTTGAAGGTGCTCGAATTTATAATAGACGTATTTAGTGGGCTTTGGGCAGCGCAAAGCATAAATATGAATTCTAGTCAGATTTAGGTATAGTGATTTCAGGTAACTTGAGCATGCAGATAATCCTCAGCCTCTATTTCTTTGTATTAATACCTCGCCTAGAAAATTCTCTCGAAATTAATTTTTCCAAACTTGGAGATATTTGTATACTCTAAAGCGTTAATTAAAAAGATAACACGTACGCCACTCAGCTAAAAAAAGATCCTCACAACAGACCATACTTTGTATATTGTCTTTGGAAAAACCTACCGTAGTGAAAAGAATCTAATTACAGTTGGGTATTTGCCGGATATGCCTGTTTTTCACAGTTTACAAATTACCGAACGCATGGGCAAGCCTTTAAAAAGTATATATAAAAACTACTACGTGTTAAACCTCCTAATCCTTTTTTTCTGTGCGTGCGATACCTCAACGATATAGTGAAATATGAAAAGACATACCCATTCTTTAAAAGTCAGAAAAAGTTCCAAACCTTTGAAAATACATTTGTATATAGCTTTTAATATTTTTCCAAACGAAATTCTTAAAACCTCATAAGTAAGGTACTCGTTTGCTTGATCTTACGGTATACTGTATATTTTCCCTATTTTTCTTTTATCTACCATTCATACACCCATATAGCTGGTTGATATTGATGTGGCTGCACAAGGCGTGCTGCGTGAAATGCATTCAGGTTCAAAACAAAATAATTCTGAAAAGACAAAGAGTGAGATTGCTAGGTATCTTAAGCTAAGTCTGATTCCACTCAACTAAAAAAAATTGGTCGTGGTCACATGTGTTCCAAATAAGAAGTCAGTTACTTCGTCTCTAGACAGACACAAAAGTAGGTTTACAAAAATTGTAGGGAGTGGAAAAATTGTGAATTCTAAAAAAATATCCAAGGCATTGCATATTTCAGCATCTTGCAGTTATCAACATTAAAGTAAGTTACAGAAATTTCCATTGTTCCTCACCTTATGTCTTTCCTTCCAACATATTAATTAAATTGATCCTTTTAATAAATATTGTGGTTTCTTCAATTTAAACAGAATAGTCAACATGGTTTTCCAGTGCGACAGTTGTGATCAAACGTTCAGATCAAGAAATGGAAGACGCCGTCATGTGAAATCAATTCACGAAAGGATTCGATACACCTCCCAATTGTGCAATAAAAGCTTTACGAGTGCGCACAATCTATCAATTTATATAAAAACTCACAACAGCGAATATTCCTACAAATGTAGGATTTGTCAAAAATCTTTTGTGTCAAAGTGGAGACTCACTGCGCACGAGATAACACAAGAAAAGTCACACGATTGTCATCTCTGTGATAAGAATTTTCATACAAAGGCTTTGCTTGCTAGGCATATGCTTGTACATACGGAAGAAAGACCTTTCAAGTGCCACACATGTGAAAATGTTATAAAAGCAAAGGCAACTTAAACAAACATCAAAAGACCCATTCCGGAGTAAAACCCCACAAGTGCGTAGTCTGTTCCGCGTCTTTTTGGGAAACAAGCGACTTGAAAACACATCAGCTCACACATAAGGACGAAATAAAGTATAAATGCTCTCACTGTTCTCGAAAGTACAGGAGTCGTTTTGGGTTGACCAATCATTTGAAAACGCACACAGATGCGATTCAGTGCCCAATTTTTAACTGCGTATTTTGCCCTATGCAATTTAACTCACGCTTAGGATATGAAAAACATCTTTTAGTTCATATTTGTGAGAAGCCTTTTAATTGTGAAATATGCGACAGTGAATTTATCTGCGTATCCAACAAATACCAGCATATGAGAAATGTACATATTCGGGAGAAACCACATGCTTGTGGAACTTGCGGCATGCAATTTATTGAAAGAGGTAAACTCACAGAGCACTTAAAAGTCCACCTCCCCCAAAACGATCCAAAACGGAACAGTTGCAGTTGTTTATTCTGTGAAATGAAGTTTGGTAGAAATAAGGACCTTTTTAGGCATATGCGAACGCATACAAAAGAGAAGCCGTACAGTTGCGTTACATGTGGAAGCGAATTTAATGGACAGAGCGATCTACGTCGTCATAATAAACATGTTCACAAAATAATAGTTAAAATAAATCCCTAATAAATTTGTGTTGCTTAAACTAAAATTATATGTATATACTTTATGCGCGTAACAATATTTTTCTAATTGTAGACATATATATTATATATGTCTAAAAATATATTAAATGTATGTTCTCTAGAATCGTTGTAAATATTTGTTACGTGATATTAAAATTTGAAATATTAATAGATTATGGGCGAAATGCATGAAAATTTCTTTGACTCCTGGCTCCATGACATAATCAAGTAAAACCCTAACTGTCTAAATATTTGAAGTCTTTAACAAAATAAAACTAGTTTGCGCCAAACTACAAGCATCGTCTTCAAATGAATGCAGAAACAATTTATTTTTGATAATTCAAGTTATAGCTGCCGCACTTTAGTACTTTTTTCAAATAATTCTATCTTTTGAGTTTCAAAACACAACAAACTATTTTGAGACTCCAAATTGATAAATCTTTAATGAAAAGTTATGAGCTTGAGAAAGAAAATATACATTCGCACTAAATAATTCGCATTAGTTTGTATTAAGTATCAATAATCCGGGTTCGCACCTTTTTGGATATGTGGAATTAAACGTAACTCATTATCAAGTGTCGCAAGGATTTTTTGTTATAAATAAAAAGATTCACCGATGTGCATATAGAAAAATCAAAACATTTCCATAGTCCAGCTGAATAATAAATAGTTCTTGTCAGTATCTGTAATCACAAATACTTCCAACAAAATGAACCTTAATACAGACGTTTATTATACAAAGACAGTGGAGAACTTATAAGAATATATTTTTATTTTTTGCTCGTCAGATTTCCTACAAACGCTTTAAATTTGACAATTTCGTTGAGCATGAATAATTTGAGATGTTTTTATTTCAGCTAAATATGACAAAGTCGGTTCTAAATAAAAACGCCTTCGGTATCATCGCACCATATAAAACAAGAAAACAAGTGTTTTCAACTAATCTTAGGCATTTTGAGACTAGTTTATGGTATTCAACATTAAGAGAAATTGATAGAGCAAACCCACTTGCAAAGAGAACAGTCACTACTACGTCTTCCTGATTCGACATCATACAAACTTCCAAGTTTTGGAAGCAAACCGCGATATTTGAAATCGTAGTAACAGATCTCTGTTGGAATGTAGATTTCCGTATAATACAAAATCTTACAAGCTGAAACAAGCAAATTGGAAAAAGTGTCAAACACTTATGGTTGACTGGGAGCAAGCAAAATACTTATGATTCCATTTCCCAAGAAGTTTGGAATAAAGCCACCGAAAAAATTGAATAATTCGAAACAATTTGACTTTTTGAAAACTGTTTGATGGTGAGGGGCCAAAAATGTGGCTAGAGTTTCCAAACATGCTGGAACATGTGAAATTAATGCATGAAATTACCTTTAAGGCATTGAGCTGAAGGCATCAGTGTATTTTATATATTTGGAAACCGGTAATTTCCTGTCTTTTAAGATGGTATTTAAGATATTCCGATGCATTCAAATTAATACTATAAGAAAAAAAACATAACAAATTGTTCAAAAATTTTGATTACATGACACATTCGTCTTTACACTAGGAACATATTTTTATCATATGATTGTTCAAGCTGCTCCAGCTTTTTAAATGAGATTAGTTAACGAGGGTTGATTTCCCACATATTATAGTAGTTGCAACTTGCAACGCGTCCGTGTTTATAATAAATGTTTGTAGTGAGCTTTGGCAGCGCACAGCATAAACACGAATTCTAGACATATTTAGCTTCAGTAATTCCAAGTAACTTGAGACTAAACTGTAGATAATTTGTATCCTCTTATTCTACGAATTGGTACCTCACTAACAAGAAAACGTTCTGATGAAACTCATTTTGCTTAAATACGTTAAGATATTTGTGTTTTCTAAAGCGCGAGCTTAAAAAATAACAGGTACTCCACCCTGCTCAACAATAGATTTTCACAGGCACCATTCATTATCCTTGGTACTTTGGCCAAGCAAACTGTAGGTCTAATAACTGTGAGCTCTCTTTCAGATAAGTCTGTATTTTCACATAGAATATTAACTTATTTTTTCGCCGTACACAAAGGCAAATATAACTGGCAACTCTTTGGAATATGCATTTACATATAGCTTTTCATACTTTGGATAATAACCACGCTAGTAATGTACTCCTTTGTATGATTTTACTGCTATGATTTATGCTATGCTGCATATTATCCCATTTTTCTTTCTAAAAAGCTTGTTGGTGTGAGTGCGTACGGTGTGCTGCGTGAAATAAATGATTGTTTAAAACAAAATACAACTGAGAAAGGCAAAAACTAATTCAGTCAACAAAGGCATTCAACCGTGGTCACATTTGGTTCCCAAATAAACAGTAGGAAACCGCGTTATTAGTGCTTTGATTACTTGTAAAGAACTTTTTTTAATTATCTGAGGCATTGACCACATCACCACATTTGGTCTGGCGGTAATCATTCTTCAAGTACAAAGTATCGGCAAGTTACAGAAACTCCCACGGTTTCATGTCTTATGTCTGTACATTCAAAATATTAATTAAATTCCCTGATTGAATTCTCGTTTCTACATTTTAGCAGATTATTCAACATGGTTTTCCAGTGTGACATTTGTGAGAAAACGTTCAGCTCTGTAAGCGGAAGAAGATATCATGTGGAATCAGTTCACGAAAGGAATCGATATACCTGTCAATTGTGCAACAAAACTTTTACAACCAAACAGAATCTATCTGGTCATATCAAAACTCACAAGAGCGAGCGTTCGTACAAATGCAGGGTTTGCGAAAAGTCTTTTGTAACAAAGTCGAGACTTGCTTCACACGAAATATTTCATTCAAACGAAAAGTCACACGAGTGTCATCTCTGTAATCGGAGTTTTCACAAGAAGACTTCGCTTGTTAGGCATATGCTTGTACATACGGACGAAAGAAATTTCAAATGCCAAACATGTGGAAAATATTTTAAAACGAAGGAAAACTTAAACTCGCATCAAAAGATACACTCCGGAGTAAAACCTCACAAGTGCTTACACTGCTCCGCGTGCTTTGGGACAAAGGGAAGCTTAAAAAGACATCAGCTCACGCATAGTGACGAATTAAGGTATAAATGCCCACATTGTTCGAAAAAATACAGGAGTCTATCGGGCTTGACCATACATTTGAAAACGTGTTCAGATGCGATTCAGCGCCCAACTTTAAACTGTGTATTTTGCTCTAAGCAATTGTACTCACGCTGCGGATATGAAACTCATATTCTGATACATATTCGTGAGAAGCCTTTTAACTGTGAGCTATGCGACAGCGAATTTTCGTCTGTATCCAACAAATTCCAGCATATGAGAAATCAGCATATTCGGGAGAAACCTTTTGATTGCGGAACTTGTGGCTTCCGGTTTGTCCGACGAGCAGATCTCTCAAAGCACTTGAAAGTTCACCTGCCCCGAAACGATCCAAAACGGTACAGCTGCAGTTGTATATTTTGTGACATGAAATTTGGTTTGAATGGAGATCTTTTTAGCCATTTGCGAACGCATACAAAAGAGAAGCCGTTCAGTTGTGCCACATGTAGAAGCGAATTTAATCGACAGAGTGACCTATCTCGTCATGGCAAACGTGTACACAAAACAATTAGGTAGAAGATGGTTTTGCCAGTATGCGTTACGTATATTGATTGCGTCAGCGTTTCTACTATATGTTAGGAAAGCTTTTCTGAATGAAAGATATAAATAGACAATTAAAGCAAATTCTGAAATGGTTGATGGTATTCGTCATTTGATGGACTTGTTTGAAATGTTAATATAGTATAAGTAAAATTATGAAAAATGTTTTCGATGCTTAGCTTTACCACATACTCAAATAAAACCCAAACTGTAAAAAATTGGAAGCACTTAAGCGAGGAAAATCATTGAAGTGCAAGTACCAGCATGGTCTGCAAATAATTACAGAAACATTATCCTTTTAGAAAATTCTAGTTGTCATTTCTTCTAATTGGTTGTTTTCGAATCAATAATTTAATTGCATTTTTGACATGCTAACATTGTGACATCTTTATACGAAAATTAATAGTATTTGTATTCACTTTTACTTAAAATACCATATTTGGCAATTTTTCGAACGAGAAACACACAAAGCAAAACAAGAACATGGTGACAAGGAGAAGCCTAACTGCCCAAAAATTGTTAAATTTTATAATATCTTATTGAACTGTATTTATGTAGCAAGATTTTAAAATAAAAGATAATTTTTAGCAATTTTAATCCTAACTGTTCCTTAATTCCAAAACCAAAAGCAAGCAATCCCAATCCATTTAATGGCATTCATTTCTATCTAATGTCAAATGGGCAAAGAACCTTTTAAAATCAATTTTATTTTCCATCAAAACTACCGCATTCTGATTTGTTTATTTGCCGCCTAACCAGATGCAGACCTAGACCTTTTCATCAAAACATGGAAACATTCTTTGATTTTTGAGAAAAATGATTTTTTTGTTAATAACTTTAATAAATATTTGCTTTTTCAAAAAGGGACAATAATCTTCCTTGATATTCATATTTTACACCTTTGTGTCAAATTTCAGCCCAATATGTGAAAAAACAACGAAGCAAGGCGAAACACGGTATCGTTAATTCGCAATATTAGACCACCATTATATATACCCATGGGCATATACGCATTTTTGCAAATTCACAAACATGGATTTTGGCACTATTAAATAAGCTCTTCTTCGCTTAGCATAAAATTCTATTTTCAAATTTGAGAGTGAAATTTGCCCATTTACATATTGCTGCTGGAAAGGCTTAGGTACATACATTCCATATTCACATTCAACGTTTTGGTACCCTGCACAGGAAAAAACGCTCTCGTAAAATTTATTTCTCTTGGTGACTTTATTTTTTTCACAACACCAACTAAAAAAAGTTCACACGTACACTCTACCCTCCTCAAAAATTGATTCTCACAGGCACCATACATTATCCTTTGTACTTTGGACAAACCAACTGTAGCGCAAGTAAATTTGAATCGTGAGGTTTCATCTAGGCATGTCTGTATTATTCACAGTAGGAAATAAACGAATTTCCTCAAACGCAAATGCAAGCCTCTATGACAAGCAGGCAGCAAAACTGCTACTCGTGTTAAGCCTCTTATCCTTTTTTCTCCTGTGCATGCACTCCTCAAAAAAATCTTAAAATTATAAAGTAAAACCTACCCATTCTTTAAAAACCACGAAAAAAATCCCCAACTCTTTGGAATATGCATTTGTGTATATTTAGCTTTGTACCTATAAAAGTTTCTAAAGCCCTTCTGGTAAGGTACTTTTTGTTTGATCATTAGGCATACCGTATATTTTTTTCTATTTTTCTTTGTAATACTGGGAATAACAAAGTCTCAACGAGTTGATTTTTTCTTAGAAATGGTAATAAACGCTGGTGGATGTGGGTATAAAGCCACTTGAAACCTACGTGAAATAACTTCAGGTTCAAAACAGAATAGAATTAAAAAGGCAAAATGAGATTTCAAGCTTAGCCCGATTCCAATCAACAACAGCACTTGGTCGTGGTCACATGTTTTACAAATAATCTGTCAGAAACAGTCTCTAAATACATATATTATGTATAGTAAAGAATGTTAAATAAGTAGAAAAGACTGGAAAAATCTTGAATCGCGGGAAAAAAATATCCCACGCATTGTATACATCTTGTGGTTATCATCTTTAAAGTAAGTTAAAAGAAAAAAATCTTCCGTAGATCCACGACGTATGTCTTTGCATCCAAAATATTAGTTAAATTGATTGGGCTGAATAAATATAGTTGATTCTCTTATTCAGGATAGTCCAAAATGGTTTACCAGTGTAATAGTTGTGGGCTAATATTCAGTTCTAGACAAGGAAGATACCTTCATGTGAAATCAGTTCACGAAGGAATCCGCTACACATGTCAGTTGTGCAATAAAAGTTTCACGAGCCAGAAGACTCTTTCTCATCATATAAAAACTCACAACAGCGAATTAGCGTACAAATGTCGGATTTGCGAAAAACCTTTTGTGGCAAAGTGGAAACTCACCGCGCACGAGATAACACATGCGAAAGAAGGATCTCACGCGTGTCATCTCTGTAATTGGAAGTTTAAGACGAAGGCTGCTCTTGTTAGGCATATGCTTGTACATACGGACGAAAGACCGTTCAAATGTCTAAGATGCGGAAAATGTTTTAAAAGTAAGGCAGATCTAAATTTACATCGAAAGACCCATTCCGGAATAAAACCTCACAAGTGCTCACTATGTTCTGCGTCATTTCGGAATACCGGGGACTTAAAACGACATCAACTCACGCATAGTGACGAATTAACGTATAAATGCCCACATTGTTCTCGAAATTACAGGGGCCCTTCGGGGTTGTCCTATCATTTGAAAACACATTCGGATGCGGTTGAGCGCCCAACTTTTACCTGTGTATTTTGCTCCATGCAGCTTACTTCAAGTTCAGGATATGAAAGACATGTTTTGGTTCACATTGGTGAGAAGCCTTTCAACTGTGAATTATGTGACAGTGAATTTTTTACCGTATCCGACAAGTACCAACATATGAGAAGTCAACATATTCGGGAGAAACCATTTGCTTGTGAAACTTGCGGCATGCAATTTATTCAAAGATATGCCCTCACAAAGCACTTAAAAGTTCACTTTGCACGAAACGATCCAAGACGGAACGAATGCAGTTGTTTATTTTGTGACATGAAGTTTTCTACAAATGGTAATCTTTTTAAGCATATGCGACTGCATACAAAGGAGAAGCCGTACAGTTGTGTTACATGTGGAAGGAAATTTAATGAACTTGCTAACCTATATCGTCATAACACACATGTACACAAAACAAATAGGTAGAGGATGGGATTTTGAATATTGATATAATCCGTACTCGGTTTGTGAGTTTTACAAAGTGGTTCAATATGTATTATGTAAATAGACACGTGAAATAATTTGTAAAATAGTTGAAAGTCCTTGTCATCTGATGGATTTATTTAAAATATTTAATAGAGTTCAGATAACATTAAAAATCAGTGCGATGTTTAGTTTGTATGTAATTTTGTTTGTTTGTTTTGTTGTTTGCCAAAATTTATTTTAAAAGATATAATTCGATTAAGTTAAGTTGATGTAAGTCATCAGAAAAGATATTAAGGATAAAATAAATTAATGATCTTTGTTATATGAAAGTTGCTAGATTTAACCTTCAATGAAAGAACGGAATAGAGCAAACGCGCGAGGACAGACAAGACAATATTCAATATTAGTAAATAATACTTAACTTCTGATTGTTGGCATGTGTGATCGCGAATTCGAATTGATAGTAAAAATCGACCATAAAAATGCTGAAAGCCCATTACCCAAGGGTTTTTTGTTAATGTTAAAACCCTGGCATATTGCCAACCCTAATAGACTCAGATCACTTGCTAATGAACAGATAGAACGAATCCCATTTCCAACAGGACAGGAGAGCTGGAAGACATGCTTGGACAGGTTTGTGAGTTATGCTGAAGCATGCAGTCTATGCGGCGCTCAGCTGAACGAAAAACTGCAAATTCATAGCTTTGTTAATTTCTAATTGCAGGCAGTACTCGTATGTTATCAAATTATTGTTAGACGGTTGTGCAAAATAACCGAGAAGTAGATTTTGGGCAGTTTTGTCACCAACTCCACCAATATTTTTTAACCATAAATACACATTTTTCAATTCATTTAAGTATTATTATAATTACACCGCGCATATTTTACTTGGCTTCAAGAATACGAAAAACATAAATAAAGTGTAAGCACCCAGAAAGTAGAGAAGATTACTAGTAGTCTCATTAACCCCACTAGTTTGCATCTTCAGTTGTCCCAGAGGGTTTAGAAATTCTGAATTTCTGCAATTATTATTTCAAATACCAAGTTTATTTACTTCTTTCCAGGAAGGCCTGTCTTCATACAAACTTTATTTTATAATTGTTCAAGCAGACCATACCTTTAATTTATTCAGCATAACACGCTCATTCACAATAACGTTTTTAGTTTCTTTGGCATCAACAATCAACAATCGCTTAGTTTGCGTCAAGCACCATTTCTGGAATATGTGACATTAATGGAGAGATAACGGCCAAATCATTTAACAAATAATGAAGCAATCTTTCAGGAGTAGCCACAAAAATGTCAGTCTTGGAACGCTTAAAAATTTAAGAATTGAAATTTGATCAATAAAAAATAACATTGAACATTCAACTATAAGAACTGGAAGGATCGGAACGTAAAATTCAGAGTCTTTTGTTACGGGCAGTTTGATTTTCAGGCTCCTTCAAAATCAAATTTATGATAGTTTTGCCAGACCCAGTGCATGAGCATCACGTTATATCTAAAGTCGCCATCAGTTGAGGCATTCCATGACACTGATGGCGCTTTGGAGTTACATACCCCCGATTTTTCACATTCCAAGTCCAAGAATGGGATCATCGAGGGAGGAAATACTCTTAACCGAGTTGTTTCCAGTGATCTAGAAAGCGTAAGGTATGGCTCGCCATCTCCACCAGTTATATATGCGTGCATGTGTGGAAATAAGTGCAGAGAGAGAGCGAGAGAGAGATAGTGAGAACTGGCGCGTCGTCTGCGCGATACTGTGTAATAATCAATAGATCGATAGATATATATACATCGAGTACG
>JAQIXW010001634.1:0-18415 GCA_034700685.1 Willowsia buskii | reverse complement strand
TAGTGAAGTAAGTAAAGACGAAATGGTTTTAGAGCTAATGAAAATCATTTTATCTTAAGGAGCTAAATGCAGTAAAAGCATTTACAGTAAAACAGACTTTAAGATTACAATAGACCGGTAAAAGAATCAATTTATCACCACCAGCACAACATGTAATCCTCGGTGGATAAAGGATATTGTGGGAAAGAAGCCACTTGACGGGCCGTGACTCGGGTTGATGATGTTATGTACTCTCGGTTACTTTCTCCACGCAGAGTGTAATCATGAACTGGAAGATAATGATTATATCATACTGTTCAGTTCTCTACTAGTAAAGAGGAGTGTTTAATAGGGAAAACAAAATACATAGAAAGCTCTGATAGCCCACTATACTATCAGTTTTTTCTAATATTTCATTCTAAGGGAGTTGCACTTTTTTCTAATTTACGCGAGTTTCATTTCTTTTTTCTTTTCTTTTTTGCGCCTATATAACCTGCACTTTGCCCCTCTCTGAGCTAGTGGTAAAAACATTATTAATTTTGTTGTCTTGCAGGTACCTATGGTGGAATCCGGGCATCAGTGGTTCTGCGCCCCTTCATATCTGAACTTGGCATGGTTTCTACTCCCGTTTACGTATCTATTCCCGTCGTGCATGAGCATATAGACGAGAGTGGAAAATGTTCGGAAAGGATTGCTAACAATTTGACCAAGCTAGTGAAAGAGGTCGACTGGTATGCAGATGCTATCATGAAGCACAAGGAAACTGTTCCTCCACCACAGCCATAGTAGTAAATCGTCGGGAAAAGTGTAGTGTGCGGTTGCTGCCGCCTTTTTAGAAGAGACACCTTCTTGGTTCTCTTGTAATAGTAGGTAGTACATCATATAATGATACTCTCCAATTCTCCATACTACTCACTACTGTATGCACATTAATATGACGCTGTGAAGTTTGCAGACTTCCAGTGTTTCTTTGTCTGCGTTTAAAATATACTTTCCGATTACATGAAGAAAAAAGTGATTTATTTTATGTTCTATATTATGCTATAGTTGGGAAACATTTAGCAAAATAAAAAAAATCTGTAAAACCTGCACATGACTTATTTTTCTGTAAAGAATTCCAACACTATTTTATCATAATGTCTTCTGGAAACATGTCAACAAAAGATTGTAAATTTTATGTTAGTTTCTTTAGCGGACATGATTGCACAGAAAATGCATCCATGAATTGACACGAGATAGCAAAGTAGTTTTCCTTGCAATTAGACTCTTCATTCATTTTCTCATTTTAGATAAGATATCATTTTAGCACAACCATTTCCTGATGTATTTTCAGTTCATCATGAACAAAAATGGCTTCGTGAATCTCACACAATGCTATTAAATCAACCGCTCACATGGAAGGAAAATTCTAAGAAATTACTACAACTCTTGCAGCAGCCGTATATACATACGAAATAAGAATGCATGCATGAAAGTCATTGGAAATCAGACTCCGGCTGAATCTGAGTTTGCAGAGCAATGACAGGGAAGCTCTGGGGAATAAAAATGTAGGAAAAAGCAAATACACGTCTGTTGGATATATTATGTATACAAACGTCACGATTTCATTTCATCAGCACAAAAAGCACTATAGCCAACTTTCTTGGCTTTCGTATCATCTTCCTTTCTTCAATAAATATTAGACTTGCTGCTTAAGTAAAAGCACATGGACAACCTGTGTGTATATAAAACTTCAGTCAGTCTGGACTCTCCACTCACGTTTGGTTTAAACTTAACACACACCATGAGATTTTTCAAGACGACAGATCACTTTCCGGTTCTTGGTCCCCAATAGCTGCATCATTTCTTTGGCCTATTGATATCTTCCTTATTGCTCTGTAAAAATTTTGCAATCATTTGTACTGAATGTACTTTTTATGCTCATTGTATTATTGTGCAACTATTTGTGTGCATAGAAAAGGATTATTTGAAAAAGTCAGCATGTAGCATAAATACAGATATTTGTAATGCAGAAATATTCTTCATTAAATATTATGATGCAGAAAGCACCAGTTCGTTTTTCTTTGAAGATGCAGTCGTTTCAAAATGCATAGAGAACAAAACACGGAAGCGTCTAATCTCTATAATGCTTTTATAAAGAAATAGCAGAGGTGCCAGCCCTGTAATTTAAAAACGGAAGTAGACACACATTTATATTCGTTAGGCTTGCATCCAACACGAAAGAGAAAAAAAAACTGTGAAAAACGCAACAGCATCTTATCAGAGATTTTATTTCGAAATGATATTTTTTAATATTCTATAATGCATATTATGGACATTCTTATACTTGCAGTTACAAAATGCGTAGGAATGAATATTACTTTATGCCCGTGTCTCTAAAAGAGTATACATTAGATATGCTCAGAGAACGTGAAGTGCACGTACCCGGAGACATAATATAAATTGTTCAGAAAAACAGTTATTTGTAAATGCAGTAAAAAGGAATGATTTTGAAATAAGTAGTAGTAACAATGATAATATGCTGTAGCAGTATATCTGAATTTTGTCTGTCCCCCGTCTTTATAATAATTGTATTTAGTGTGCTCACAGTGGTAATTTTTTGAAATCTGGCAACTTGCCCCAGCTAAAAAATTCCAAGCGAAATTCTAGAGGAGAGGAACAAGAGATTTTTGAGACAGGGAGTCTATTTTGGCAACAAGAGCGACAGCTCAACGGACCTGGTTTTCTACACACGCTACAAGTATGTATGTACTTTTTCTATTACTACATTTGCAACAGCATAAAGCAGAGACACGATGTATGCATGTATATACGGTGCACGGCATGAAAAACTGAAGAAACAGAAATTGAGATATGTATGAGGAGTCAATCAATTTGTACATTGCAAAATTTATGACTCAGCGTACACACCAACCACTCGATTATAATGATTATTCCTCTGGCTGAGTGCACAGGTTAATTTTTTATGATGAAGAAATGCCTTCATCAAATAATACAATGGATTGCATGACCAATGGACTCCGTGTCTGCAATGTAAATTGTATGAAACGCATATTAATATTTTATACTTTCATTTCTTCTTTTCTAAAATACTTTCTAGATACTTGAAAGAGAAAGCGGAAAGTAGAGAAACAACGTTTGTAAAAGCTATGGAATCATAGCATAAGTATGCTTTCCTTTTCCAATTATTTATTTATTTTGCGCATTGGAAGGAAAGGTTTGTCATGCAAGACTTATGTGTATATGTGCAGAAACATTTTCTCGCTTCAAATGGACATATCATTATTTCCGAAGCGGAAAGCTGATATTATATGCCGTCCTCCTGTCATACTTGTATCATTAAAAACACGTTCCTAATTACTTCATTAACTCACACGTAAGAGTAGACGTTTTTGATAGCATCTACAATCGTTTCCTTCTGTATAATGATCTCACACAATAACTGACATAGGCAGGTATACAACTTCAACTATTCAAGCGAAAAGAATGCTTAAACTTATCGAAATGAAATCTGATCTTTTGAAAAATTTCAATTGAGTTGTTCTCTTCATCATTTAAAAAATGGGTTCCTCGTCGTGAACATTGACACCAGAATCTTAATCTTGCTAAATGCTAGACTTAGCATCAATCTATAGAAAGCATTTTTTACTACAAAATACACACACCGTATTGCCAACGAGAAAGAAGAGGTTTTTGAGTATAGTATTAAATTGCACCCCGAACATGCATGCATTGATAATTTGAGGAAAATATAATGTTCAAGTTAATAACACTAGAATACATATGAAACTATCTTTTACGATAATTATAACTGGCAGTATGTTTGCAAACCATACAGTCGAAATTGTTTCCACTTGAAGTTATAATGATGGCATGAATACAGAGAATAGAGAACATTACGCGACATATATAATTGCATGCAGAAGCATTAGCAATATGTTGAATTACACACCCAACAGTACTACACACAAATGAATGCTTATTATGATAACAATTTTTTGTGAACGAATATTTTTTTCTCATCCGAGAAAACAAGCTCCGCTACTACTACAAAACTACACACCAGCAGAAAGTTTAAATATGTGCAAAGGTTTGCTGTCTGTTCTTCTATATTACTTATACGTTATCATCATCAGTGAATGCAAAAAAGTCGCTAAAAATAGGCTGAGTGCTTTTTACATGCATAACGATAGACGATAGGAGTAGTAGTGGCAAAGATTTTGAAAGAGATCCATTAGCGAACATGAATACTCTCTGGCTGCTGTGTGGTGTAATAGCATTAAGTCAGTCAGTGTTCCCTTTCTCTTCGTCTTCGCTCTCTTTCTCTGGCGAATATTGCATTAACGAAAAACTATTTTTCTTCCGTCTGGTGTGAATAGAACACATCACAACTTCTACTATATTTATACGAAAGGGGAAGAAGAGTATTGCGTGCAAAACTAGCCGCCTTTGGTTATTGTAACGACATGCTGACTGACAAGGAATACCAGAGGAGTAAAATAAAGAGATTCACGCATTTAATATATACAAAGATTATGGAGAAGACAGAAGGCTCTCTCTAGCTTCGCTCCACTCTTGCTCTTATTGCATCAGTAGTTTGATGGTCGTTAAAAGTTGGTAATAATTGCGCGGACGGAAGTGACTAAGACGCTATACGTGTCGTACCTAGACATGAAAATTATTGGTTAAGAGAGAAAATATTATGCATGTGTTTTGCCAGAAATGCAACAACGAAGAGTATTAAATAGCTTTTGCATTATTAGGTCGACAGACATATCTCTGTCCGATAAAATTATTGTATAATTTTCCCATAGAGTAGATACATGTATGCATAGAAATGTTGGCCGACTTTGTGTGCGCCATTTATGTTTAGCTTACTATCATTCATAAATGATCTGCATAACGGCACACATGCGACATGAATTCCGCCGAACTTGACCACATTATTTTACGTGTTACATATAGCGTGTGTATTGCTATTGTAAGTGCTCTTGTGTTGCATTATTGGGAAGGAAGATGATACTACGAGTTGTTGCAAATGCACTGTACCTTATGCCATCATGAGTGGGGAACTCATTTTATAAAAAGCTCTATAACATATTGTAATATGAATCTGTGATGCAAGCGTATAAAACACCACAGCCACAGCAGCTTTAATTTATTACCTTTTTGACTCTATGTCCCATCTGTTTGCTTATGTACGATATATATTATACATACATAGTTTTAACCATTCTTTATGAATACATTTAATTTACAAACATTTTCCGTATTATTGCTGTTAAGTACACGAATGACTTATGACTTTCTTTTACAGAGAGTAGCTAGCGGCAGAGCAAACCAACCACACAGTCATCATGGAAAAGTTGTCGTTGAGATGAGCTAAAACTCCTTCCGCCCTCCAGATTGTTCGTCCAGGCGAGAGTAAATCTAACATCCCTATATAATCTTCTATCTTCCAGGCATATTATTATTCATACTCATCTACTTTTAGATGCTATAAAACGCACAAAGATATTTTCAACTTGTTCTGCATGTAAAACCTCTAGCTTCCCTTCTGATGCTGATGTGGATAGATGTGGCAATGATTTTTACAAACATAACATCACTACACATAACTAAATATTGCACAGAAGGAAAACTTTCCATCTGTTAAAAACTTATCTCATTTTGAGATGAGAAAAGTGGATGCAAGAAGAATCCGAAGAAGAAATGAAGAAAAAATGGTTACGTCTTACGTGCAAAGTTTATTTCCCTTATCACAATGCTACTACTCTCAACACGAAATAATATTTATGCATACCGCACACTTCTACATATTATTAGCCATATATGTGTTATTAACAATAAGACAGATACACGTGGATAACGAAAACGGAGTCAGATTTTTTCTCTCCTAGAAACTTTTCCAGCGAGCTTGGAAAATCTTCACGGGTAAAGCTTTCCACTAGAGCGTATGTGTCTTTACCACGTTCAACGCTGATGATGATGATGATGTAAACTCCAATCTGCTTCCTCTGAAAAAATAACTGCCTACCATAATATTCTACTCTCTACACACAAGTAGTCGTTGAACTTAATTTTTTGTAACTGTAGGCATATGTATGAAGGGAAGAAGGAGATTTGTATTCCCAGCTGCCTTCCTCCACGCATGTAATATGGAATAAATGATTATAATATTTTTTGAAGCACTTTTTTCCACAAATGTCGCTGTGGTGGGAGTGTGGCGAGCATGGTTATGGTTGGAAGGAAGCATAGCGTTTTTTGTTCTCTTTATCTTCCATGTTGGTTGTATGGTAATAGGTAATAACAATGATGATGAGTTTTGACGGATCGTTTTGTCAACGCTGGGACGAGCTCTATTGTAAGGAAAATGTTTTCCAGAGAACGTTAATGTTACCAAAATGTTCCAGCATTCTTCTCTCACTATAATTTTCCTTTGCCATGTATAGCATAATATATGGGTTGGGTAAACCAACCTCTTTTACCATGTAGGTCGAGAAGGTTCAGTGAACTAGTTGATCTATATAGCCCTTTATTATTATTACTAGTTAATGAGGCATGCATGTTGTGAGTTTATTTTGCTTATGCTGTGTCAAGGGGCATATATGGAACCATCAAAAATTTACTTTATAGTTGCATTTTAATATTGAAAATACATAAATTTATATATATACACTGTATGTTTATAATGAGGGAAGGACAGTGCAGTGAAAAGAAAATCAAGAAAATTGAATGTGAATGTTTTGAAAAAATCTTCACGTAACTATACATTCAGTCACCAGCCATTGCTAGATGAAGCGAGAAACACAGTGATTCCTTTTGCTAAACGAGCCAGCAAATCCGTTTAATAAATAACACAAGAAACCTGACATGAGTGTGTAAGATGTTGAATGTAACTTTTACAAATGGAGATATTGGCTGAGACAGTGTGCATTCGAAAACTATGTACATATTTGTTTTAAACTGAACAAGAAATTCATGGAAGCTTCCCTAACGATGCTCTCTCACTTCTGAATCCTCTTTAGAGTAAACAAAGCATTTCCAGCATGCCAAGATGTGACAATGGTATTGTGCAGCCGTAATTATACTGGAATGTAACATATGTTTGCGATTTATTGTTTCTCTCACGGAATTTCATATAATCTTTCGTTCGTTGTGTGAAAATGAAATGTAAAATTTCAGTAAAACTGGTAAACTAACCGCATAATATTATGTCATTCAACAGATGGCTATAAAATATATAAGCATAAGAAAACAAAATAGAATGAAATTATTCCAGTAAGATAAAAAACATGTCTCGCTGATCACGAACAGATTCTTACGACGAAGATATACATGACATGTAAATTGACAAAAAGTATTTTGTTTATACCTCGAAAACAATAGGATGTGTAAGAATGTAATTTTCTGTACCTACTATTGAGCTTTAAGTGAGCTAAAGTTTTTCTTGCGTTTGACTTTAATGTTTTCACTACTGGAGTGCAACAGTTCAGTTTCCAATTTTTTGCTCATGTAGGAACTTTTACTCTTTTTTTCATTTGGCTCAGCACACTTCATAATAAAACGGGTAATTAAATTAACTTTAACTTTATCATTTTGCATGTTCACATCTCAAAATTGTAGAATAGCTGAATATGCTTTTCTAGGTTTCTAGACCGATTCTAACAAAAACTCGCACACGCAGACTTTTCTTGGTTCGCAGAATAACAAAAATACAAACATTAGTAATAGCTGACACAGCGGAACAGATCATCGAAAATGTAGCGTCAATAGACGTGTGGGTGTTGAGAGCGAGTTGAATGAAAATCCAACAAAAAAATATTATTTTCCAAAATGTAAAGTTTATAATATATATTTTTAAACATAAAATGAGATAAAATCCTTGGCTCCATTTGGGATTGCCAATGCCCACGACTTCTTTCATTCTTTGTTACTTCTATTGACAGACAAGAGATGAGACGATGCATGCAGCATGTTTATAAAAGAAGTTAGAGGAATCAGCACCTCAGAAGTTTGGCAAGGAATTCAGTAACTTTTATGGCCAGCAAAAGAAAAATATTTTTCATCGGGTGTTTATTAAACGAGTGGGGATCGATTTAACCTCATTGACTTGTCTTTGCATTTTATTAACTTGTCACCCACACAGGATTGCTGACTGAAAATGATCATTTTGTCAGTTAAGATTTGTATGAAAAACGAGTTTCCGATACGTGTACGTTTGCAACCATCTTCATGAGCATAAAAATGTAATAAACTATTTATCTGGACGATCCAACCGTATTTCAAGGAAATTCAGTCGAGCATTACCAGAAAATCGGAGGAATGGGTCGGGTAGTGTATCGGATGGATAGGTTTTGCGAAAAGGATGCAGATTGAACTCTATGAAAAATCTCTTTTCAATCGCAGCTTTTCATCAACCTTTTCGTGTCTACTGAACCGATAAATGCTGCCGACAATTTTGTAAAAGTTGATGAATGGATAATGTCGAACGAACCTAGTGTACGGTCGAAGAAAAGGAAGTTGTTAAGCAGTGCCTATAGGTATGCTGCGCATATAAATTGTAACGGTGGATGGAAATTCGGAAAAGTCAATCTCGTCGATGGAATAATAATATATATAGCTATCAGCAATCCGAGTTGGATTCACAGGTTCATTCGAAATTCTTTTAAAGCTATAGCACACTGATAAATTTCGTTAAATTCCTTCCTCGCTAAAAAAATCGATCATGCACCTGATCTGAGGTGTTTATGTGACTTTGCCCCCTTTTCGGTTGCACTTTATAGACAGGTCTGTAGGTGGCAATAAAACATGGATAACTTTCTTCAAGAAATATGGGCTCTATTTTTAAAATGCCATATGCCATCAGAGGTAAGATTAACTGGTGATTATAAACTTTTTAAACAAGACCTGCAGCAACTTTCTCCAAGTTTGCGAAGTTATAATAACATATTTTCTTTTTCATTCACACATTTAGCCAAACTACGAACTTGACAACTACTTTGATACAAAATATTCAGTCATTGTTTAGCCCAATGCACGAGCACAAATATTTTCCTGACACAAAACTTGCAACTCAATTACAAGCTAGTTTCCCAAGACATTCGTGTAAATTGCACATTCACCATAATAAAAATAACAAATATTAAAAATCGTCACATTATTCACAAATTGAGGGTAATTTACCTTGGCCAGGTGTAAACTCCGTTAACCTCGAATCCGAAATGCCACGAGCCGCAGTACTCTCCTTGGCCCTTAGGGCCCGTGCAAACTCCATGACCATGAGCTTTCCCATCCTCCCACCCCCCACAGTATGTACCACCATCATCAAAATCAAAACGACCGCCGTTTACCGGCTTGGTTCCGTAGGCCGCAGCATCTGACGCTGCTCCCCCCGACCCTGCCGGCCCAAATCCACCTGGTGACGCGGTTTGCATTGGCCACCACTTTTACTACTTTCTCCTTGCTTCACTCCAGTCGCGTAACGATTTTACTGTAGCACCACACTTATGTACTGAGACCATCCGTATTCTCAGTAGAATTACAATTTTTCACGGAAAAGAATTTTATATTTCTTAACTTTATGTATTATTATTAGTTAAGTCAACTTCCTATATATCGACTTTATTTCATGATTGCCAAATTTTCTATTTATACTTCACTCAAAAATAATATATTATTATGTTAAATTGATAACTTTACAATAATATATACTAAGTTACGCCGCTTCTGGATGACACTGACATTCATGAATTTTTTTGTGCTGGACAGGAAGTACAAGTTGTAGTTTCACTTGTTACGCAATCCAGTGAAAAGTAGAACTGCTCCACATAAAAATCCATGTCACAACACTTGTCTAACCTCATCTCTATATCCACTATACTACTATCTGGGAGGAGTCGACCTGCATATTTCTATTACTGATCCCAGAAACATTTTTCATTTTAATGCTACTTGACGTATAAAAATCTCCCCAGCTTCATTTTTCATCTTGTCAAAATCTACAACTAACACTTGATGAAATCTCGCTATCCTCATCATCGAAACGGAATCCAACAAGAACTACGCAGAAAAGCAAGGGAGTCCATCAGCACTCGGGGAACTTGTGACAAAAAAATCTTTTGTTTTTTGAGCGACTCCACACATCAATCCTCTTCTGGTCGGATCTAAACTGGCTTCTTTCTGCTCAGCAGTCAGGGAGAGCACAACATTCACTTTCTCTTCCCTTCATTTTTTCCCCTCTTCTCCCTATTGTTCTCGAGTCGCGTACCACTTTGTACCGGTAGCGGTAACGTTATAATCTACAGAGCTCGCACATTTTCACAGAGTGGCACACAGACAGAAGAAGATGAAGAAAGGGACACGAAAAAACACACATGAATGAACATACAATGAATATCCAGCGAGAGGAGGAGAGAACAGGAACTCACATCAAAAAACAAGCTGACATCAACTCTGGAGAAAGTCCCAGCACTTCACACTTTCTCTATTACATATATATTTTCGTCCCTGTTGTTGAATGAGTACTACATCTACTGTGAATCAGAGAAGCAAAGTAGCTTTAAGCTTTTGGATGTGTATTATTATTATTTTATGTTTCTCTATGAAAATTTTTTGCCTGTAGCGCTCACACGGGTAGTAAATACTTCACTTAACAAAACAACTTTCACATTATTATATTTATATCATGGCCTTTCATGTAATATCGCGTGAGTGAGTATTAAGTTCTCATCTTTCTTTCTCTCTTTTTTTTATGCCGTTGGTAGGATTTTTAAAATGGTGAGGAGAAAGGGGCTGTAAACAAATAAAAAATATTGTGTGTGTGCAGAACTTTTTGCTTGATGATATCTCTTCTGTCTCCTCGTGAGTATTTGTGAAATACAAGATTTTTTTATTGAACTTGAGAGTAACTTCTTGATTACTTCCAGCAACAAATCACAAATTCACTTTTTCCCTCTTCTTCTTCGTCTCGTAAATCCTTTATATGGCGATGGGTGGAGAAATGGAAACTGGTTTTCTTGAGTGCTCCCAAGCTTTCACCAAAATTCCTTCACGAATTCATACTTTCGGCTTTGTTGAATGATGATGCCTCACCACATGTGGACCTGTAAAAAATGGAACAAAGAAAAATAAAATCCTGGAGAACTGGATTTCGGTTAGAGAGGGTATATACATTTCGGTCTAGTAAGTCGGCTTTTTTTTGTTCGTCCGAGAAAAAAAAATCAGCAAAGTAAGTCACTCGTCATATATTTTTCTACTACCATTTTTTTGCTCTGATTTTTTTCTCTTTGAAGCGAAACCACAAGGAAAAAGGGACAGCTAACCAGGGATCAGTCAGGGTCTAAAAAATGTATACGTTTTCGTATTTCTCTTTTTATTATATTATTATTTTTTCTCTTGTTAGAGGGACAATGGCTATCACTTATTCAACTTGCTAGGTATTATGACTAGAAGAACAACAACTTTTCGTAATATTATATTTTTTGCATGAAAAAGCTGAGAAAAGAGGAAGTAAGTCGTGGTTAGCGAAAAAAGACCGAGAGAAACAGCGAGGCGAGCAGTAGGAAAAAATATAGTAGACAAACTATAATGATAAGTTCTTATTGCAAATTTTTCTTCTATAGTAAAAAGTACTATTAGGAATAAAAAAAAGTATTTAAAATGTACACAAGAGTATCTCTTGTAGTCTTGTTCTGATACATGATAATCGTCGCAACACCCAAAAAAACAACACGTTTTAGTCCCAAGTCTAAGCTTATGTGTTTCTCGTAAACGGAGGAAGAGGCTGAGATGGATGTGCCTTATCCTTTCCTTAGACTGGGTGACTAAGTGGATGGATGGATGGATTGGTAGAGGAGTGAGTGAGCTCCGTGAAGGTCTTCTTATTCTTTACACATACAACTTTTTTTGTTTAAAAAAGCTCGAAAAACTATGATCTCAGGATGTGTGTATATAGCGAAATAGTAGTACCATTCTATTTTGCGCGAACAACCAAAAAAACATGAGAAGAAGAAGAAGAAACATTTAAAAGATAAAATGAAATAGATATAATATTATGATGGATATACACTCTGGGAATTCGCACACATATATATCTGTACTACCACTATGCACGCGATGACATATATAAAAAAATACTATAAAAACTATTAAATGTATACTTATGCAAGACCAGTTGAGTATGAAAAACTGGCAAACTGAGAAAATTCAAGAGGATGATCTCTGTGGCTCCTGCTGCTATTTCAAATGTTGATACTGTATTGCTTTCCATTAGTGTATTTGCAAATACAAAAGATGTGTGCACTTTCTGTCCTCAGCACATACAGGCTAAATATAAAAAGAAAATGGATTTCAAATTTTTTTTCTCTCTATTTTTTCGCAAGGAAGATGATAATGCTCCTTTCTATTATATATATTATATCATGATCATCATCATGCACACACGCTTAAACAAGCACACATAGACCAAAGAGAGAAACGGCAACAACAACAACGATATTTCAAGTGGTGAGGTATAAGAAAATATGTGGTGACGTGAGATGATGTTTGGAAAAAATGATTGTTGTGCGACTCTGTGTGTAAAGAGAAGAGAGTATAGTGCATGAGGACGAGAGAGGAAGAGATGTGAGTACGTGAAAGTTTTATTTTTTAAGTTTTCGGCACGGTCTCACCGCCACCACGACTGTCTCATCTAGTTGATTTTTTATACTTAAAGCTCTTTCACAAAAAAATATCCCCTTTTTGCCACTGAAGAAGAAGACACACACCATCACATTCTCTCTTTTTTTACTTTTCCATCCTTTCATTTTTGCGAGAAAGAAAAAACACAAGAGGGAAAAGAGAGTTTGTGTTTGATGTTGATGCCTCTGTGTGTGCAGACAGAAATGATTATGATGACGTTGATTGTACTAGTCGTAACACAATGATGAGAGGAAAGAATGATGACTGAGGACGTTTTTTTTACTATCGTTTCCCTCTCCTATAAGTGCCTAGCTTAAAAATATAACCCATAAAAGCATGCCTCATTTCTCCTACAAAATATATAAGTTTTATAGGTACACTGATGATGAACTTTTATGTGTTTCATACATTCATAATAATAATCGCGGAGATGTGCATGCATAAATTTGCTGTTAGCAGATTTTGTTTTCTCTCTCTCTTGTTTCTTAGTCTCGGTTACGGTGAAGGATTAAGGGGGTTTCCTGAAGAAGAAAAAAGACCAACAAAACTTGTAACGTGTCTGCCTCTGCTTCTTCTCTTCGAAAATAAAATAAAATGCAAACTTATGTATGCAAGTATGTAGGCACATTTATCTTGTTCGTTTAGTGCTTCCTGCTTGAAAAAATTTACCTTTTGTTCGAAACTTTTTCCTCCTTCTTCCCTACACATACATCTTTTCCTTTGTTATGCAGGTCTCAAAGACAGAGAGGTCTGGTCTCTGGCGGAAACAAAAATTTGTGCACTCTGATTCCCCAATTGTGCTATAACCTAATAGAAAAAAAATACCTACATATCCTCCTGTGTGTTTACTCATTGTTTGTTAGTGCAGTGGCATGGTTCAATACTATTACATATGCATTAAATAACATTGGGGACGTAGAATCATATAGACGATTGCCTTTAGAGAGCAGTACAAAAATGTATAAGTGATGAGTCGATGGGTCGTGCAAAAATCTCTTTTTTATTTTTCTTCCTGGTTTTCTTTTTTATTCCCACTCCACAACTCTTCCAAAGCTAATAGTAGAGCATGTAACATGTTATTATTGTATACTCTGGAAAAAGAAAAAGTTGCTGATCTGATAAGTCTGTTCACATAAAAAAACAGCTCAAATATTAGTATAAAGCGTAGAGCAATGTTTCCTGTACGACTGTTATTCAAAATACATCAGAAGGCAGACAATAGTACTTTGAAAGAGTTTTGTAGAAAGAAAGTTTAAAAGACGAGAAGAATCTCAAGATAACTTTTAGTGTATGCGAATGCATAAAAGGTTACACCATGAATTCCTATACTTTTGTTTCGTTTAATACTGACTGTATGAAATCATTTTTTGCAAAGAAACATTGGGAAATTCTCAACGACCCATGTTGAACAAATTATGCTGTGTAGTGTAGCTGTTAAAAGTTTACAAAGAAACGATTCGGGTGGAGTGCTAAGGGTAAAATGGAACTTGGAAGCATGTATGTAGGTAGTCAAAAAATGAGACCCCAACGGCACATTTATATGAGATCATGAAAAGCAACGAGAGCAGTTTCAACTGAATGTAGAACGTTGCATGTAGACTAGGCAGGCATGTACTAATGTAGAGTGTCCATACAAACAATAATATATGTAATTGAATTGTGATGATAATATTTTATATATCATTGTGTTTTGAAATCATTTAAAAATGAAGATAACATTGTAGACGCAGTCGTATTACACGTTCCGGCTTTAAACATACCTATGTTGATAACAAAGGTGCAATACACTATGCACCAAATATACTATATTAAAAGTTAGCTTCATTCAACATAAATGTATTATTTAGTTGAGAAGTACAAAGTCAGAAAAATTGGTTGTTTTCTCTCTCGTGAATACACGATACGTATCATTTCATACGATAGTTTTTCAAACAGCTAGGGCCAGGCAAGCAAACACGGATCGGCTTCCTTTCAATGAATACTATAGTGTTCCTATTAACTAAACAATATGTAAATACGTGATTAAAGGAAATCTTTGCATATCTTTACGTATACAAGATTTTAAAGTTGAATTGAATGCCAGTTATGAACGATTACGACTACACGACTAAAGTTGGTTTTTGTTTCGTAAGTGTTCAAACACAGATTTTTGCGACAACAATGATTGCAAAACGGACAAACAATAATACCAATTGATTTTATGCTCGTATTTGAAGTTGCATAGTAAAACTCATTAAAAATGTATTCTACGTTATACTATAGACAAGAGAACAAAACAAACAGGAAACAATGCTTGCATAACTTAAGTGTGCATACGTGCCTGTTTCCAATACGCTCCAGTCTTTACTACTTATTCGCCAAAATATAAAGCACTACTAAATAACCTGCACGTGTGCAATAAACACCATTCTTTTAGCTCAAGTCAAACGTATAAATGAAATTACTTATATATTTGCCATACAGACATTCACCTTCATATATAAAAAGCATGTAATTCACAGTAGAGCTAAAAAAATCTACTTGATAGAGATTATATTATTTCTCTTCAAAGTGTCACTACAGCCACAGCCAACCGAAATGATTTCCCCATACTTCCTCTTGTCTTTTTCTGCTTGAAGACAAGACATCATCATCATCATCCTGTTCTCAATGTTCATTACATGAACCATGAACCTATATACTAGTTCAGCCTCTGTCTCAGAAAACATTTTTCGCACAAAGACGATGAGCAAGGAAAGCAAGAAAGAAGAGCTACGAGAAATGAGCTTTGCACATAACTGTGTACTGTAACTACCACGCAGAGAGAGAGAAAAGATTTTTTCCTGTTATTTTTTCTTCTTCTTCATTTCAACAAAGCAACACAGTAGACACAAACGTGTTTTATGTTTTAACAATAACAGTCAGTCAGAAAGAGAAGAAGTGTTTTTTCATCAACTTTATCCCTGCTGCCTTCCATTCTCTTTACTATCGCATCATTAAATAAAACTATACTATCATGTTGAAAATTACATGAAATGATGACTGGCACTCAGCGAAAAAAAAACTTGCACAAATGAATGTATTCATAATGAGGAGAAGAAAATTTTTATAGCTGTAGTACGTGGTCCTTGTATATAATGTCATCTTAATAATAATGAGACACGTATTATGATGTGCTTAATTTACATGCATGTATAAGCTCCTTGCATTCTTACACATGCAAAAGTAACTATTACAAAAACAAACGTACATATTTATGCGCGAAACATGCTGAGAAAGGAATTAAGAAGAGGAAAAGCCAATGTTAAATTGGAATTAGTTTGTTAGTGGCTCGACGTTTTCCTTCTTCCTTCCTCTCTGTGATTTTCTGACTATTTTGAATGGCATGTCTACATCTTATACGAAGTATATTTAATGGAAGCACTAGTTGTACTAGTCTTCAGTGTCCAATACTCTATGTGTAATAAAATATATAGTATGATACACACGTACAACAAACAGAGTTTTTTGGGGTTCGTTTAGTTTTTCTCTCAATTTTTCTCTCGCTCTCTCTACAGTGAGATATATGGGGATGTAGAAAGTGATGATGATCGAGAAGGATGCTCTCTTCTGGGTTTTGTTATTTGTGATGAGCCAAGCCGGAATCCCCGGTTTTCTCCTTGTGTGTATATCATACACTCACCAACAACATGTTCACAGAGACACACACACACAAGTCTTCTCTCAGTTTTTTCCTCTGATTCTTCTTTAGTCTGGTCGGTAGTAATGTAACCCGTGTGGTAGTTGGTGGCAGAGTAGTAAAGCGTTTTCGTTCGTTCGTTCCTTTTTTTCTTATCGTATTTTTCGCGTCTTTCCTTATTCACTCCCTCACACAAACAGTCTGGCGCTCACACAATACACAGAAAACAAACTTTCAAGACAAGAATGAAGTAGAGTAGCACAACCACTACCACCAAAGCAAGTAGTCAAGATGTGCAGTTTGTTGCGAAAGGAGAGTGAATATAATTTTTTTAGAAGAAACTAGTTGAGTTGATGCTGAAATGACTGGCTATAATACTAGTGGCATGATGACACAAGTACTACTCGTTTTTTTAGCAGGAGGGAAATCTTTGTCATGATAGACTCATGTACTGAAGCCGCAGCCCAGGACAGAAAAGCAACACACAAATTTCCTGTCTGTGTCTCTCTTCTTTCTCGGTCTTGTATATGAAAATACGGATAACTTTTTCTTCTATTTTTTTTCTCTCTCTCTTATCCTCGAGTACTTACTATATAGTATAGAATTCTCATTGGCAAATTTATTTACATCGTGGTGCGGTGACCAAGTGGTGGCACTACATTACAAAGTAGCATGTGAAGTATCAGGAGCACCATGGGGTTGTCAGATAGTCGTATAATGTGGTACGGTGGGTAGGTCACCATTTCCATCATCAGACAAGCGAAAAAGAGAGAGAGAGTGGAGGAAACTCTCTGGCTATTATTATTATGTAGTATTTTTCCTCTCTTCGTCTCTCACGTTTTTTACACTAGCTAAAAAACTTGCACATTGCATCGGCCGATTTTGCCACCGCCACCAGCAGGCCAGACCAGACCAGCACACTCCGTTACCACCACCATTGCTTCCAATGTCTTCTTGAGAAGTACACACACGCTGGGAGGAAATGTGCCGTTTTTGCTAGGAGGATTGGAGTAGTTGGAGGTGGTGTAAGTGTGTGTGTGTGCGGTAGCTAGACCATACCAGCAAGCAGGAGTAGAGAAGAAAGAGATAGACTGTGAGAGCACATTCCTCTAGATTGCTGCTCGTTTTCCCCATATACTATTCTAACACCAAAGCTTCAGCGAGCTTTTTAGTCCTCTGACATGCGTTTCATCCCGAAAATTCCTTTACAGTCAGTCAACAAGCCAAAGTCAAGCACACATGAAGCCAGCGAAGCCAAAGCCATATAGCAAAAAAGGCAGCAGTTAGAACAAACACCCGAAAAAATAACGAAACCAAACTACCACACTTGTTTTTAGGGAAATAGTAGAGCACACTAAAAAACATTCGTTATTTGTATCATGCATGCTTAGTGAACGTACACACATTTTCGCTCTATTCAACAGCTATAGAAAAGACGAGTGCATACTTAGATTGCATTTTGTATATCTGTAGTTTGTAACTTGTGTACAAAAGGCTTCTGCTTACTTATATATTTTTTTTGCCAAAAGTCTGCCACAGGACATAGGAAAGCCAAGAAACTTTTTTGCTTTTCAATTTCTGCACTTTTTCTATATATAGATGAATGAATAACAAGAAGAGTGAGGAAGAGAAAAAAGAAGCTTTAGTCGTTTTTTGTGCCTGTGGGGCTTACGAAACCAAACTAAAGGCTTAAGCTTGCTTGTTGTAGGAAAGCTTATATGAGCAGTAAACAATTCTTCTGTTTTTCTTCATACATCTTTTCTTCCCTTTGAATTGTATTCTCTAGTTGTTACTTATGTTTAAGAATGCATATTAAATCCGAGAAAAAAGAGCGTTTTAGTGCGCTTTTCTCTGTTTCGAATGCTTTGATACTATCATTATGACTTTGTATTTTCATGACTATATGACTTCTTGTGATACAGCGTTAAACTGCCATGCGGGTTCCTGTAAGTGGTTCGCAATAATATAATGTTTATAGGAAGGAAAATATCGTTGTGCAATTGAGATGAATGTAAGAATTGAAAGAACCTGTGAACCGGAATAAAAAAAATAGAAACGCAACTTTTCGACCATAAGCTGAAACGCTATATCATCTTG
>JAQIXW010001633.1:0-18417 GCA_034700685.1 Willowsia buskii | reverse complement strand
AATATTTTTGCTGTGGGGGATATGTATTGTTATTTCTATTTCTAGTCTTTGTGTGGAAGTGATTTTTTCAAAGATTTTGAGATCCAGCTCTCAAACACAAGTGCATATAATATATTGATTGGTTCTATATCATCTTATTTTTATGTATTTATTGAACAAATTTGTTATTGCGTTGCAAGCATAAAGTTCTATAACGTTATCACTATCGCCTAATAAATAAAATGTTTAAAAATTGTAGAATCTTTCGGGTTTTTAAATCATAGCGATTTCATGTTGCACCATGAAAAATCCAAGGTATTATAAGAAAAATTAATAACTCTAACAAGGAAAAACAATTTAGAATTTTTTATAGCAATTCCATAAAAATATACATCGATAGAAAATATGTTTTTCGGCATTCCGAAGGTTTAGGTTCAATAAATTATTTATTAAACTTGTAAAATGTGGACTAGCAATAATATGTATTTAAGTTCACTTTAGTGGGAAAATACCATAATGTATAATGTTATATGACTTGTATAATTTGTTTAAAAAAATAAAAATGACAATGTATTACTGTCGGCCCCGACCTTTGATAATAATTACAAAGTGTCTAGAGTAAATAAATGTTTTATTACCGAGAAACATGGCTTGAATCGTTGTTTGGCAATAAAATATTATATCAATGGTTTTGTTCACTATACTTTGTATTTGAAAATGTGGTACTGCTACCCAAAATGTTGCTTGCCACTTTCACTTTGATATGAGTCATGTTACGCTCCAAATACGATGTCTCCCTCCGCCAGCTATTGACAGAAATTTCAAAACGTTAGCAAAGTATTGACTATCCAATCCATACTCACAGCGAAGTACTTAATTTGGATCCACTTTTTTACTCCAAAATATCTGCCACATCGAAATCGTATCATTTCCAGAGCTTTCACCTGCTTTTTCACTAGTATGGACTTGCGGATGCTCAAAACTGTCCATTTTTCTAATAATTTAGCGGATTCGTCATTAGCAACAGACATTCCTACTAGAGCAATACTAACACTAGAAATTGATTGGAATACAGACAAAGGTGCGACCCAATAAACTAAAAGTGGTAAACGACCCCATCCCTTGATGGTCACCCAAACCATTTCCATCAACAAAATTGTAAAGGAAGTGACACAAATCAGTAGAATCCTATCCACACTTAGCTGACAATTTCTATGAATTATCTGTAAGCATCTGTACTTTCTCAAAAGAGGTCGGCCAACATCTGAACTTTTATTGAATGTCTCCAAGTATTTAAAATATTGCCGGTACATGTCAATCAGAATGAGACTTAGGGAAATTAAAGAGGCACCTGTTTTTCCAACTTCCATGATAAAAACACATCCTGCAACAAGTTTAAACACTAGAGAAAGTACCTCTCCTAATGGAGTACTTGAAAAGTCGCCTAAAGTATATTCAAAAACTTTATCCCCAACGAAGTGAATAGGGCCTTGTTTTTCCACGAGAAACACAACAACAACTGCGATTGGTAAAACGAACAATGCAACAATTATGCATTTTAAGACGCTACATTGAAATTTCATTGAGTGTGGTAAAAGTGGCGTTATAGGCTTATTGTCAGGTTGATTATTGTTTAACTCATTCGTTTTGGAAACAGAGTATCTGGAAGCAGCCAGCTCTTGAAAAGGCATCAAAAACAGTTGAGATGATACCCTGAGAAATTGATTAAAGCCGAGTATCACATGGGAAAACTCAAATGTAATGCAGAGGTTTACACTAATGATGAGCAAACTGTAGGTTGCGATTGTTAGAGTTAACGCCAGCATAGATAACGACATGGTTTCAAATATTAGAATCAATGCAAAGACACTGCAGAGTATAAACGGATAAATAATGGAAATAAAGTAATATGCGAACAGCTTAGGATTCGTAAGTCCACTAATGAAAACAAATTTGTCAGTCTCCAAGTTCCAATGATATGGCTGGGGAGGAATAGCCCAGAAAACGCGAGCGAAAAACATAAAAACTTCTTTAGTAAAGAGTTCAAATGGTGAATTTTTGCTGGAAGTGGATTCGACTGAGGAAGATTTTGGCTTTGGTGTTAGCCTGATTGGAAATATTATGCCTTCTTCATTGACCATTGTGCAGAATTTAAAGGCTATAAGGGCACTGATAACAGCTAAGACGCAACTAAAGAAGAAATCATGTTGATGGCATACATGTTTTATTGTGGTCTTTGGAGTACGTGGAGGTATATTTGTCACATTAAATGTAACTCACCAAAAAGTCAATATTTAAAAAAAACATTTTATTGTATATCTTAAGTATAACGAACAACTATGAATTTTTGATAAACCATTTAAAACTATTTAATTCAAGGGAAATTTATATATGTATTGTGTATTTTTTAAATAATATAATTTAATATTTAAAGTATTCTTTATGTGTTCAAAAATGTGCGTAGGTAGAAGTTTTTAAATAAATAATTGAACCTCATAAACTGGATGCAAAAATTTGTAATAAAATACACGGGTTTGAATTAACTTTTTTTATTAACAAGTTATTGCATGTGGTTTTTTGGTATGATGGGTTATTTTATGGAGTACGAGTTAGGATGGCTGAAGAAATCATCTAGCTTTTGCCTTGTCACTTAACTTTCTGCATTTCCCTATTTGAATTAGATGTTTTGAATCGACACTAATTTGACTACAACAATTCTCTCAATTAATATTTCCTATTTGAATAGCATGTAGTACATGAAAATGATAACCATCTTCCTCAGTGAAACTTAAAAACATTAAAAAGTTTAACAAAGTCTTCTAACAAACCATTCATATCAAATTTCAATTTGGAAACTTTCATATATAATCAATAATTCGGCATTCAGGAAAAGTGAATATATGATCTTGCATCTTATGTAAGGATGAAAACGTATAAAGAGTTATGAAGGCTCAATGACTGTAACTTTTCTTCCCTCGTTAATGTTTACATTTTACATGTAGGACTTTTTGCACGCTGCATATTAATCTTGATTGCAAACGGGTCGCAATGTCACAAGACCACACACTCAAACATATTGTATAAAGATGTCTGGCGTTATTTTGAATGACAATTCAAGCCTTTAAATATATGTGCTATGAAATAAGACGACAATATGTGGTTTTATTGTTAAATTAAGCATAAGGTTGATAGAGAAGCTTAGGACGTCAATGACCAACAGTTAATGACAGTTTTTCTGTATGGTAAATACGCTTTTGTAATTCATCTGCGTTTGCAGTATCAAACAATGCGAACTCTACTCATAAATCATTGTTAGAAATTTAGCACTATTGATTAACAGTTAACATCAATGTCAGAAGGGAAATTTATCAAACCAAATTTTACCCTTGCTTAAGGAAAGCATTGGCTTTTGAATGGTTTAATTTTCGATAATTAATAATATCTCGTTGCACTAAATATACATAAAGGATAACGTTGATAAAAGTTCCCATTAACAAACACCTGCAATCGTTTAGCATTAAAACGAATCTTTGTCTGCAAAACTGCAACGATAATTTGCTGGTTGACTTGCTTGCGTCAGTCATGTCAAAGATTAATGATTATCTGTCCACGATAATAACGATAATAATATAATTTGACATGAAGTGGTTTTGCTTTTTATCCTTTCAAATTTAAATATTTGTATATTTGTCACATTGAAAAATGGTCCTTTAATCTTTAATGGGGAAATTGTACAATAAAAAGTGTTAAGCTAACAGTTAAAAAAATTAAACACATACCTAACAATCACAATGGTAAGTTTGACTATTTGTTATAATTTTTTAAATATATATTTTTTAAATACCTATAAGCCAGGTCAGTAACTAATAACCTGTAACTCGTTTATAAAGGAGCACCTTTACACTATGTTTCATTGGACTACAGGAAGAACGAATTGCAATGTCGTTACACATTTCGAATTTCACATATCCCCTTACACCATGGAGACTGCTTTTGACCTACCAGATTACAACTCAAATTATCTTACTGAGCTCTACAGTGACACATTCCATAAAGATTTAATTCACAATAAGAACCAAGATCTTAAAGTTTATGATAGCATACACGATAATTTTACTGAAGCTGGCAACACTTTTGCCCTTTTAAAGTCAGCAATAATCAGAAAGGAAAGCATTGAAAGCATTAGGATGATTCTTTCAAAAGATCTTAAGCAGTCGCTTTTACAAACCGACGATCAAGGCAATAATCTCCTACACATTGCAACAAGACACGAGCATTTGGATGCAATGAAGGAATTTCTAACGTCGGGAATAGATGTGAATTCAAGAAATCACCGTGGAGACACCTCGTTACATTTAACACTTGTAGGCTCATCAAATCAGTTTCTAGAATTGACTAGAACGCTCGTGGAACATGGAGCAGATCTGAATTCTGTTGATGACTGTGGCAATTCCTTTGCTCATTTGTGTGCTGCTCGGTTGAACCAAGATAATTATCGTGCTTCAGTAACGACTTTGATTACACTTGGTTACAGCCAGTTATTTTGTCGAATCAACGATTTGAATCAGACACCACTTCATATTGCAATTCTACGAAAAATGGATGTAGATATGGGAACATTGAAGCAAATATCCGCAGCTTCCGGTTACGATTTCAATGAGAGATATTCGGAAGGAGATACGCTTTTGCACTACGCAGCAAGATGGGGAGGGGGGAAATATGTGATTGAAAATATCATCACGCTTGGAGGAAACTGGCGTTTGAAGAACAGCTATCTGAAAACTGTTCTGCATTGCGCTGTAGCTGGAAGCAACAAGAGGGCTCTGAAATATTTTTTGTCACTTGGGGCTGAAGTGAATGCAAGGGATTTCCTGGGCAGAACACCACTACATCACATCAAATTTACGAAATCACACGATTTAATTGAAATTACTAAATTGCTTTTAATGCATGGTGCAGATATAAATGCAGTTGATGACTGTGGAAATAAGGTGGCGCAGCATTTATCGATGAGTGTCTCAAATGAATTGTACGCTGAGTGGTCAAGTTTGATCAGAAAATTTGAAAGTGGACAAATAATCTCACCTTGAGACTCTTAAGATGGATCGAATACCTACTTTAATTGTCTTGAGCGTACATAACCGTAACAGGAGTAATATGATAATGAGTTTCCAATGCAGACGCTTGATGAAAAACGTTAATCAATTTTCGAGCAAAACAAGTGCTTTAATCATAGCATTCGCATAAAGCTTAAGGCTTATAACAAACCTACCTAGATGGAATTGAACCAAGATGTGAAGGGAATATTATACATTTAATTATAAAGTGATTGCAACGAGATTCAAATTATGTTTATTTTGTTATTTTTAAAGATATTATAAATAGACATGCTAAATATTGTTTTATTATCTGAAAACTTTGATAAAACTAGTTTGATTCAATTTATACTTTTCTGACAGCTTTATTTTTATTCTTCACATGAATGATCATTCAATTTTGTTTGAATAGCGATTCAAATATCAAATCTTTACCTCTTGGACATATGTATTATCATTCTACAAAGAACGAAGTCCTTGACATGATTCTGAGCTGACTGAGCCCTATGTAACAAATTACTAACAATAAACAGACATCTATTCTTCATTGAGACATTATTCTGAGGATATAAATTGCAATATGAATTTGTTTTTAGTCAGCACTGCTCTGAATGTTCCATCATGTGGTAACGTATTCAACACAAGGATTTTCTGGATATTGTAGCTTTGTATTTCTATTCCTACATGTTATCAAAGTTGAATTTCCCGATTCGATATTTGTTCTGCTGAAATATGAAATATTTTTATCACCGACAAAATTACTGGCAACTTGTTGACTGTAGCCGAAGCTCTCTTGTTGCTTGTAGTGAATATAAACATTTCGTTTACCATTGTCAGAGTTACTTATTATATACAAGATGTAAGACAACTTGTAATGTTCAATGGGTTACAAAAGAAATTAGTCATAAAATCACTACATAAGTTACCAAATTATTGTATTTATTTACCAACGTTATTTGTGAAACTAAATAATTACAATGGTGAATGGCAGCAAAAACTCATATTATACTACTATGTTGAAATCTTCAGATTTGTTGTATTGTATTAATATTATACGATTTAATTTTATACCAGTTTAGAAATAGCATGCTTATGTTTGCATTAACTTTTAAAGGACATATTATGATGGATTCGATTTATGACCGCTGTAAAGTGTTGAAACGTAACTTTCACAATCACGCGTAAAATTTGTCATCTCTGATACATAAGTAAGTAATCACAAAATGGTAATCATTTTTCAATAAGGAAAATCAATATTTTTTTCTTTGAAAATGGCGAACAAGTTAAGGTACACCCTTAATGTTGCAGATACGACTCAAAATGTTCCGGAGAAAAAGAAAAACCATGGAAAGATCCCACTACAGGTATTCACACTGACTTTTCGTTTATTTTATACAAGTTATCATTCTACAATTTAAAATGTTAAAATTATTTGCGTGATTACTCCACAGATTTTTGTAGTGTTTCTTCTCCTGATCGTACTTGGAGTTTGTATCCACTGCTTTACTTCATTTATACTTTCTTTCTATCATCCATCCGAATCCCATGCAACCACCGGGTTGAAACATAATCATACCATAAAAAACCTCTCCGTTCCCGACTCGTGGAGTGACTCAAATTTACTCAACATTTCAACATTCCAATGGATCAGAAACAATCTTTCAATTTGCGAAAATATACCCTCAAAAGACGAAAACACTAATAATAACCTGCTTCTAATTCTCGTCAACTCTGCAAGAGAGAATTACAATGATCGCTCTTCCATCAGAAAAGCTGTACAAAGAATGGCAGAAACAATTAAAAATACAGAATGGACAGTCCGACTAGTTTTCCTTTTGGGTTCTGCCTATGATCCTATAAACTCTGGGGAAAAAGATGCGTGGGAGATGGAAGAAGCATTTTTGGATGAAGAGTATTCCGTATTTGGAGACATTATCACCGGAAGTTTCCTCGATACTTATGAAAATCTCACCTATAAAACGACAATGGGTCTCAAGTGGGCCCTGACGTTTTGCTCGGATGCCACATTTATCGTAAAAATGTATGACGATGCGTTCTTTAATATTCCAAGGTTTGTGGAATGGAGAGACTTGGAAATTAAGAATGTCGAAGCAAATTTTAAGATACCGGATTTGTACTGCATTCTCGAAAGCGGTAAGCGTCCACTTAGAGAAGCCAATGAAAAAAGTTTTGGAGCCCTCAAATATCTCGTGTCAGAGAGTGAATGGCCAGAAAGCGAGTTCCCTGACTACTGCAAAGGTTTGATGTATGGGATGTCAATGGACCTAGCAATGAAGACTTATGATATGGCCAGATCTAGTAGGTACTTTAGAATGGAGGATATCTTTTTAACAGGAGTGGTAATGAATCAGGTAAGGACAAAGTATGGTCCAATAAGCATGAGGGAGGTGGACATTGGCACAGAGTCGGAACATACCATCCGAACAATCTGTGATCCCAAGATTTTGAGACAAACTGTTTCCCAGGAGCTTGGGTTGGTTCTTCAGTTGGAAAGAGGTAGTAATATGGAGAAGCAAATGCTTTGTTTGGCAGATGATGCATAATCAATTTTTTATAGAAACTTTTGAAATTTGTTTCCGAAATAAACTTATGTATAATATTGTGTCAAGACGATTTTTTTAAATAAAAGAAGCTTATTGTGTTTCTTTGGTAGGGGTTCTAACAAACTTAAGTTCGTGCAAGGTCATATACAACAACCACCCATATGTCAGAGCATTTATTTAAAGTTTCAGGCATTCATTGTTATGTTGGTTTAAAAGTCCAATTGTGAATTGAAAATATATTTTGAATTTGCTATGTTGGTGTCAAAATTACATTTCATTTGTTACGACAGCGACTAATATGTGGTTTTCTATAAACCTAAACCTGAAATTACAATAATAATTGACACACGGATATAAGCTTTTGTTGCAATCGAGAATAATGAAACAAAACTTTTGAAACTTTACCTTGCCCAGTTCTTTGCAAGAATGAGCATCAAATTAATATGATTGCATGATTAGGTAATTAATATGAGCTTCAATTTAAATTATTTTCCAAGTTGGCAGATAAATCGTATCGTGCTAATGTGCATTTAATTTTTCCATTTTGAAAATATTAACATTCTAAACCAAAATGTGGAAAACTATTCTGTATATTATGATGGAAAAAATTGTGTTTAAAGTTCGCATTTAAATACACATTCAGTACCTTGAATCTTGACACGTGTTTTATGTGATACCTTTTTGTTTCAAGCAGATTATTGATAAATTTTCAACTTTTTTATTAAATATTTCTAATTTAGCAGCCAAACACTAAAATAATAGCTGACGATGACACACCATGATAAAACTTTTTGTTGAAGCTAATTCTCTTGTTCCTTATGCATCAATCGTGCCTACATGAATTATAATAAGCTTCAAACAAAATATTTTAAAACTTACAATTAGAGCTCGTGCCTTAATTATAGACGCCGATATTTGTTAAAAATATGATTACCAAGTATGACGTATGTAATACGATCCAACGCATACTGTTTATATGGTCATGCACCGCGTTTGCCTTTAGATTTTGTTTTATTAGTTTCTTGTTTCTCTTTCATGAAACAAGCGCAAAAATGTTGCTCGGAGAAATACAGTTTGTCATTTTTTGTAGTTTAATAATGCTTTCATTACTGTTACATCCGTCCGCAGGAATTGAGAAGAATAATATAGTGAGTAATCTAAACGATTACCTTCTACTTTTCCCTGGTTGCCTGGTTCACATCGTGAACTTTGAAAGGCTTGATTTTCTGCCATTTCAGCACCCAGTCGTACTTTCTAGGTATATTGCAATATCGCCTAAATATGTGGTGAAAACACCACCTGCCGAATACATTTTCAGAGAAAATATGGCCGAGACCATTCAAAAATTACCTAATACTTTCAAGCATCAAAATACTGCCATGAATGTCGACAATGGAACATCTAACCAAGAATACAAGAAAGTCAATCGCTGGGAAAACAAGGGGGATTTCACCATTGTTGATCGTACCAGTACATCAAAACCATGGCTATGTGATGCTCAAATCTATTTGAAGCCACCGTCTCCATTAAATGAAAAGTCTAAAGACTACTTCATTTCCGGAAGGAATTCTGAGGTACCCTCCCTTGCTACTCCTATTAGCTTTTTTGAGCTTTGGAAAGTACCAGCAGTAATTCACAATAATGACGTAGTTCGAACATTTTTTCAAAACAGTATAATAATCTCAGCAGGAATCACTTATACTGTTATGATAGTGTCTGAAAATCGGAGTATAGATTCTAAACGGTTAGTGTTACCCTGGTACAAAATAATATTATTTCAAAGGGCATCAATCAATGACGCCATCATGAAAATGAGTTTAAAGAAATCCCAAAATGGAGAAGAAATAATCGACAAAGTGCATCTGTTATCTTTGAGTTCATCCAATATTTGCTCTGATAATGGTCCATTCACAGAAATGGAATTAAAACGCCTTGATCCCCTAACGTTGCAAAAGATGGTAAAATTCTACTCAGTCGACGAAAACGCCACAATAAAAATAAATGCACAACCACAATTTGCAAAATTCCTCAAAATGGCAACAAGATTTGGGGTTTTTAAAGAACACAACGATACCATCCTTCATACTGATGTTGTCCGTGACAATCTGGATTATGCACAATATCTGCAAATTGCAATGCTAGGATCAATATTTAGAAATGCTTCCTTTCAAATACGCCATGTATTCATGAAGAGGGAAGAAATTTTTGATGATAGTGATCTCTGTGAAATCTGGGAAACTCAGAAATCTTCTGGATGTCATTGCAACAATGATGAAGGAATATCGCCCTTTGTCACATCATCAGTTGAGGATAGAAGCAAATACAAAACAGAATTGCATTATCATTTTCACAAATTCCAATTTCGATTTGTGGCGTGCGGAGAACTACCTACTGGGAAGGCATTACCATATCTAGAGCTGGTTGCATCCTTAGATGTCTTCACTTGGATTGGAATCTTGTTAACAATGCTAAGTTCAATTCTCTATTTTCTGGCGTTTCGATATTATCATGAAGGTGAACCACACATGATAAAATCCCTGCAATGGAAACACATATTCACATTTTTGGGAGGTCCACCTATTGAGCAGCCAGCAACTTATGATAAAGACTTAGAACAAATTCCTGGATGTCGATGGATACTAGGTAGCTATTTACTGTCATGGCTCTTTCTTAGCAACTTTTACAAGGGTGACAATATCATCAACTTGAGCAGTCCAACACCCCCTGTTCCCATTGAAAATTTTGACCAGTTGGTGGAATACAAAGTTCCCACATTCACAACCTCACATGAATACTCCCAAAGCTTTTTTGTCGAAAACCTAACAAGTTTTTCGATTGACATGCCGTACAAGCAACACTTGAAATTATCAGGTTTCGTGTCTGCAATCCTTAACTATTTCATGATAGCTCAAACCCTCGATGTAGAAGTTCCATTGCAGACAGATCTTGAAGAAAAGCTTACCGCAAGGCAGCAAAACTACTTGAATCATACGCGATTACCAGAAAATACGGAGGAACTTCACTATTTGTTGTATAATCAATCATTAATTGGAAATCCTGAGGCGCTGAATAAATTTGTGGACATTTTAGCTTCCAACTGTAGCAAGTCCAGAAGCTTTGCGATTGTTCTACAAGACAGTGAGGCTTACATGGCATGGGCGGGGCTAAGGAGGAAAGGAATTGAGTTATCGTACATCAGCAAAGACACAATTGTCGACATGACACAGGGATACAGATTTCACAACAGAGTCAATTTTAGGATACTTGAACGATTCCACGGACTTTTGAATTCTGGTATCGTTGAGTATTGGAACAAGCGCATGGTGGAACGCATGATTAATTTTGGGCATAAGCATGGAGGTGGATCAGAAAACTATGTAAAGAAGGGCACCAAATCTTCTATGACTGGGCCAATTCTTGTGATTTTTTCTATAATCCCGACCGGATTACTCGTAGGGTTTGTCGCATTACTTACAGAGATATTTAGATACAGATCTGGCCGGAGAAAATCACTGGTTACGTTGTTAGTACTAGTAGCTGAGCGGAAACAACTTTAAAAAGTTAAGTCGAAGATGCTCAAGTCACCTAAACATAATATTATGTATTTAGTTAAACAACGTATAATATAAAATATAAAATATATCTCTATATAAAGATTTGACGTGTAGTTATGATATATAGTACATAAGTTAACGTACTTACATAATAAGAATAATTACCATACGGACGCCTTCTAATTATTAAATAAAGGCCTTATTAGTAGAAGCTGCAGTAACAACTTTAAATGACCATACACATCTGCCGACTGCCGATAAAGATGAGATAAAATTAAAAGGCAATTTTAGAAATGAAGTTATAGATCTGTTATCTGTTTACAAAATCTATATATGCTGAAGTAAAGGTTGACAATGTTTTAACGATATGTTAATATAATTTAATCTGTAAGTTTTATTGTTCTCATAGAGATATCACATTATTCTCCCAACGGTGGATTGGAATGGAGTTAAGTTTTTAAGAAAATAATTAAGATTAGGTAAGCAACTTAAATAAATCAATGGTGTACTAATAAAATATATCACTTAAATAAATATATATTTATAATCACTTTACTGAAAAAAATCATGGCAGAAAAAATGTGAATACTGAAAGCTCCAGTCCAGAGCAACAAGAGAAAGTCAGTAATTCGTAGACTTTCTTTCGTTGCTCCAAATTTTGTAATTTTCATGAAGCTGCATACATGAGTATAGATGAAGTCGAAAGCGCAGCTGGTGCATATAAAACGCTTATCGCATCAATCGTGAAGCGCTTTGTGAAGAGAATAATGGTCTTACGACTTTGACTTCTTGTCCTTGCACATTATGTATTTAAGGAGTGACATAAACAAGTGAAAGATGGAATGTTTTGCTTTCCCAAAAAATTCAGATATTAGTCTGTTATGATAGAAGGTTGGAAAAATATTATGTAATGTTGAATTTAACAGGAAAGCACGATATTTGTAATATTTGATGGAACATTTATTGCACAATAACAGTTTTCCTTAATTTAAATAACATAACAATAGTAAAGTCAAATGCGCATAAAATTCAAAATGTTGCTTACGTACGAAAACAAGCTCTATTGTTAATTGTACTACCTATGTTATAGTAAAACAGATTTGAAATACAATACTCAATTTTTATGGCGTCAACTCCCAGACAGCATTTTGCGTCAATTGAGCAGGTTTACATATTTTTTTGCAAAAGTATATTTATCATTTAATTCTCAATAAAAACAGATTAGATTAGAATATATCATCGGGGAGCTATACGACGTTGTAAACATGAGCATGTACCATTTAAACTTAAACTATCTTTATATATCTAGCTTTCCCTTTGTCTGAATAAACTAATATTTATTCAGAAAACTAAGTTGTTGTCATTTTTTTTAACTGCATAAATTCTTTCAACTTTATTTCATGACTCATGACTTAACGCAGGCGTAGCAATGCACATACATATATCAGAGTCCAAAGCTCAATAACCTTAATTATAGAATTTTTTACTAGCTTCATAAGTCCATACATGTTTTTCAGCATATAATTAATTAATAAATCTAAACATTAATTATTCATTCCATAACATAAACGCAGAGTGTTGAAAAACATTCCCTTTCGTCGAGTTTTCCGCTTAGATAATTATTTATCCGGAATTATGATTCGTTCGGTTACGCAATATAACTTTCTAACTTCCCTTAGCATAATCCAAAGCTTTATTGGAATATATAAAGGAAAAAGTCGGATCTACACAGTCAGTAAAAATATCTACTCAACTGTGAAATAGCTGAATATTTTAAATATTTTTAAGTCTCAAGTTCAAACTTTTCAAATTAATCAGGGTAAAGATATTCTCATCATGGAATTGTTTTCCAATACCATCGCGTTTCTAATTTTCATGCTTTTGACATTCGCCGAATCTGGTAAGTTTTTATGAATAAAACTTGATTGTCAAAGAGTTACCTGGTTATACACATAACTTGTGAGAAAATTAATTAAAATTAAAACCTCTACTAATACTTATGTATTTGTTTCTTGATTTTGGCAAGCTCGGAAAAGCAGTATTATTATTGGGGATAACTTGTATTTTGCGGACGTGTCTACAACCTTGGTAACATATTAATACTTTATTATGTACTATCAAAAATCTCAGTGAGCAACAATTCCATTGAATTGAGACACGTATTAAAATATTAAAATACACTAAAAATAACTGTCACTTTATAATTAACAGAGGTCATATGACCAAGCACTCAGTTATTGTCAGTCTCAGGACGCTGAACTAGCTAAAGTGACAAATAGGACAATATATGATCGTTTACGTGTAGCCGTACCGCTTCCATCGAGTACTTTCCTTCTCTATTTTTTGCAATTAAGTTTGGATTGGCCCTCAAACATGTTGACATAATGATTTTGAATTTCCTAACGTTTTTTGCAATCAGCTTACTGGATTGATGGGATCGACAAGCAGAACCATGAAAGATTTGCGATTAATACTGATTGTAGTCCAGGGCAACTCGATTATAGTAGCATTTCGCCAAGTAATTTGGATTTGCCAGCCAGAACGTGCTTAGCATTGGTTAAAGGTAGCAGTGCAGCTAATTCAAGGATTCAAGCAATGGACTGCATAATTCCTAATCGAGTTTTGTGCTCGTTTCCCCTAAACGGATGCCAGGCACCTGAATAGCGCAGCGGAGACTGATGCATGCACAATAAATAACATAATTTTAACTAACTGTATTATAGCAAATAGCACCAAGGCTTTATTGATAATGAAAATAAACTTTAACCTTATATCTATTCTTAAACCTTTAACAAGACTTTCAATCTCTCTAATAAAACTGACAATTTCATCTCACACAAAATCTTCAAGTCTTGATAGCTGGATGCGAAATGCGAATACCAAATATGTATACCTACGCAAGATGTAAAATAAGAACAGAAATTATCAGCTCTCGAGTTTATGCTAAGATGTTGCAACAAACCTAACTTATTGAAGTCGGTCGGTAGATAACTTTTAACTTTTACTCATAAAAAATTTATGAATGGGCATCTTTATCGGATAGGCATGATCACACCAACAGAACAATAGCACTTAGTTTTTGGATGACGCTATCAGGACGTTCGTGAAAAACAACGCATACCTAATAGCAATTTGTACCACCATGTAAAGTCAAATACTGACTGTGCTTAGACACGCTCAAGGATTTCGTGAGAAAACAGTACATGACTCTTCCCAACAACACTGGAAAATTGAAGTACATACATCACTGACTACTGTCACAATGTAATAAACAATGAATCAATTATCACACTGGTGCTTTGTTGCGGCGTTTCTGGCGTTTTTCAATTTGTCGTTTGTAGTTGTTGGAGTATTTTCCCAAGGTAAGGTTAGAGAGCATTTCTACAAGTATATTAAGTTTTTCAACTACCAACATATATTATATATGATATGATGCTTCTTAGAGTACAAAAAGGTTGGACTGGAAGCCCACAACATGAAACGAAAATTACATAAGGGACTTGGACCTTTAGAAATTGACGAAGAAGTGAGTTGAAATTTTGAAACAAACTGGCTCGCTAACAGTAGAATAGTTTCCAAATATTATATATTTTTAACTTTTGTGACTAGATTCAAGCAGCAGCAGTCAAATGTGCACAGTATTATGTTAAGCGGAAACTAGTGGATCATACCTGCCCTTATGTCAAGACAGATAGCTTTCCTCCTTATTCCCAGCTCGGTGAAAATATATTCATGGCAACATGGTCCACTCAAAGACCCGCAGAGGCAGTAAGAATGGCGGTTGCATTGTGGTATGAAGAAGTTAACGACTGGGATTTCAAAATGAGCAAACCAAAGAAAGGAAAGGAAACATGGAAATGTAATCACTTTACGCAGATTGTTTGGAAGAAAACAAAAAAGTTGGGTATAGGCCATTATTCACATCCCAGTTATGGAACTGTTGTGGTGGCCCTGTATGGACCGAAGGGAAATGACAACTCGGAAACTAAGGAAAATGTGCCTCCGATCGGGCGAAAGTGAGCTGTATTTTTCATGTGACTTGCTGTATTTTCTACTCTAAAAATGAAATAATAATAAACATGATAATAATATGCTTTTTTGTAAAAAATAAACAAAGTCCATCATTTAAGCGATGTTTCCGTTTTTATTAGTTCAGTTTAAGTTTGTACATCGGATTTGGTTTTTAATACGAGGAACACAGTACGCTGTATAATAAATCTGATTACAGCAGGCGCTCGTTCCCTATCCATTTTATGAAATTCCCCAATATTTAGAGCAACAGGGGGGCAACTTTTGTAGAATTTTACTGACCATGGACAGTGACTCCATTTACGTGCATATTTTGTAACAGCCTGAGAGTATATAATTGTTTGACTGCCTATATCCAGCACCATGCAAGACGCCATTAAAATCGTGGCAGCAAAGAAAATCATTCCAAATTTCAGCAGAGTAGAAATTTGACTACCAAACGCTAGCAGCGGATACACAAGAAATATTACACTGAGACATCCCAGGAATTGGAAAGTAGGCCATATATATCTTTGGAAGCACTCATTGCAAATGATAACCAAAACTTGAATTTTTCGATAACGCAGGGCTAGATGAAAATAGTCATCCTGAGTGGATATTGGAATTGTTTTCATGAGATATCTAAGAACATAAATTAGGCATATAACAGTTTTAGTTCAATGTTTCAATTAATATATATTAAAGTGTGTGTCGTTAGTCATTATATTTACCTTAAGTTTTTCAAATGATTCCGAATTTCTTCTAAACTTACAAGTGCCACTGCATATGTACTTGCTGCAATTACACCAATTGGCACCATAAGATAAGCTTGGCTAAGCCCAATAAAAGTTCGAGTTAAAACACATGCAGTTTCACAGTTATTAAAATTGTTAGGTGCTTCAAATAACTTTGCAAGATATGATAAGCAAGGAAATAAAAATGAGGCTATGGGCACTATTACAAAGAACATGAGCAAGATCCCAATGCTACAGCTAAACAGGGCGAAAAGGAATACTCGATTGCTATAGACGCATTGATTAGAAGGGATGGGTGTTTTCAGTATGTAATTAAGAAACTGACATATTTCTAGAGTGTTAATATTCCACACTATTAACCCCATAAATGAACCGATTTTTGTAAGCGACAGAAATCCATGATATAAGATGAAAAGAAAGTTGGTATGTTGTTTCTCCTTTCTCTGATTATGATAATAGATAACTTCTGTGACAGTTGCAAGCATAGAAACAAAAAAGTGACATGCCCAAAATATCACTTTTTCTTTCTTTCTGTGTAATGCCACTTTAACAGAAATGGGAGATGATGCTATGAATTTTATTGGAATTATAAAGTACAACTTTCTTCCAATTGTTATAAGTAGTTGAATAAACTGTATAACTGCAAGCGGTGGCATTGTTACGAGTATAAAAACTAGGGATGCCTTCTTTTATAAATTCTATACAAAAGTTGAAAACAAACGCAGTAAAGACTGTGTAGGAGTTGGAATTAATAGAACTTTAAAATTCATCAAGTATCTTGTTGAATTGAAGTTGTTTATCAAAAACATTCGATTATAACTTAATTCAACCACTCCTATGATAATTATAACATTTTGTACCTGTCGTTTGAATATTAGTTTGTCCTGGAGGAGGCTGCAGTAGTATTAGAAAGCTTGAAATAATAAAATTGGCAAAACTTACATACGATGCGGTTTCTGTCAGAAACATTCGATTATAACTTGCTTCACCACTCCTATAATAATTATAATATTTTCTGTTTATCGTTTGAATATAAGTTTGTTATAATATGAATTGAGTTATTTTATTTTATAGTTAAATTACTTCGGATTTAAGCATCGATAACAAGGTTTCAAAATAACATTAATTAATTAGGAAATTATTTTTAAAGGTTAGAGTGTCCAGCCTTAAAAGAAGAAAGTAATCAAGCGATATTTTCTTGATGTATCAGGTTATTTTAAAGCATGTTTATCTCATAATTCATTCCTCTGCCATGTTCTCTTAACTAAAATCTCCGTTTCCAGTAGAGTGGCATAAAACAGTTGAAGTAATGGCATTACTTGGCCAGTTCTGAGAGTTCCAAAGCAAAATTCAACTCGAAACTACTAGCAACAACTTATTGGTATAAAGTTAAAGAGATTTGTTGAAATTTGAACTTGTCCATGTATTAGTTTTTTTCGAAAATAAGTAATGTTAGAACGACAAAAAACTCAATGCATGTAAATTTATCGCATATTTGTAAAGATTTCAATGTAAGCTGTAAGGTGAGTACTTCAACAAATGACAAAAATTACAATGTTAATTTTCTGGTCAAGCAAATGTTATAATGTTATAAATGTAGAATGCACAAAACGAAGGGCAACTTTTGACAATAAATACTTCCTTAGCTTAACAATATGTTCTTCAAAAAGATGCCCGTTCGCGTTAATCAACTTTGACCGAAAAAATTTGAAGCTGAATCTCTACAGTAGACACGTGTTTTCCAGGAAGTGTTTAATTCTTAAAACATGTTATTGCTTTGTTAGTTTTAGATAACCTTTTGATTTTATCTATTATTAATTGTTACTTAAATGTAACAAGTCCATCTTAGCATACGTTTGAAATATTCAATAATTTTTCACTTATCTCCACGTACCATAACATAAAGTAGCTTGAACTTCAAGTTGGCTAATCAGTATGGCATGACATGACTGCCTATGACCCGACAGTGACGGGGAGCTCACAACAACCACAAGTCACAATTCCGTTTGATTCAGGCCATTACAAAACTATAATATAAGTATATTAGGTAGCTACAACTGGAAAGAAACTGCATATACTGCATATACCTACATATATTAGTATTGTTTAATGTATGCAAGTAATTAAATAACATTAAATGTATTAAAAATGCGATAGACAGTAACTCTCCTCTACCAGTCCTCTGGAATGAAGAGGGTACTGATGTGAATCTCGACCTGTTGTAACCTGTCACTGTAATAAAATGCAAAATGCAAAAGAAAATTTTATCTCAGAGTTAGGTCAGCCAGGATTTTTCATGTTTATCCTTCATTTGAATAGGAAAAGGAAATACATAACAGTAACAAACTTTCAAGTGCTCAACGACGGTTTTTCACCAAACACTCGGTCAGGGTTATCCTGGTGACAACAAAAGTAACATAAGGGGGGAGTCTTTGGTTTTTTTGTTGTCACCAAAGTAATC